>VCMS01000489.1:0-23888 GCA_022539475.1 Gracilaria domingensis | reverse complement strand
ACGCCAACGCCCATTTTCTGCCGATATGAGAGCTCCTATCCGGCATCCGGACTTCAACATCGACTTCTCCAGCATCCGAAAAAAGAAAATTCTCTCACGGTTTCTTCACGACAGACGGCATCAACCGGGTATGTAATGGAAGCCAAGGACTACCCGTTACCCTTGATATGGGTCCTTGCCTTTCATTGGCTCTTTCGGGTTTAACCGCTTTGTGGGTGAGGATCACTGCGCCCCGTATTACCCAGTGTTCAATCCTAACGCGTTGAACCTCGAGTCAACAACGTTCCTTACGCCTAATAACATCTACGCAAGAATGGAACCGGAGCAGTCGCATAGATGCAATTGGAAGAATCTAGGATTAATAGAATTCAAATTTCACACAGTCTCCACTCTCGGCCGGCACCAAGCGCCAATCCAACTTTCGTACCTCTTGAAGTTTCACTTAACTTTAACGCACAATCATTACGCAGACATACGGCGAGTACGCAGGCCTGCACTTTGGCGGATGCAAGGCGTGTACGAACATGCTCATCTTCTCTTCAATGAACCACAATCGTCGAACTTCCTCGAAGGGAAACAGCAGCTCATAAGGAAACGGTGAACGCACATTCAATAGTCGCAGAACTATTTGCAATCTTTCGGTCAGAAGGTCATCTTCTCTGTTCTCCTCCGAACCTCATCGAAGCCTTCCATCAACCGCTTGTTCCAGCCATGGTTTCGCCAGGGTAACTCTTCTCACTCTTTGACACATCATCACAGCTGACTAGTACGCACGCCTACGATCCGCATGCCCACATGTATCTTCTTCGGCTCTGGCAAGACGTTTCTCGACAACCACACTGGCAAGTTCCATCAACCAAATATCTCGCGACGCTCTCTCCTCCTTTCGCAACCTTTGTGTAGAAACTATTCAAGTCAGCTGAAGAACCCTCACGAGATCAAAACTCACTGTCGTTAGATTCTGTCATACGTTTTCTAGCGGGCTTTGCCCTCGTCATCGATGTATTGAGCGATCGGCTGATCTTCGGTGCATAAGACTGAGAAGGCCCGATTTACAACTATGTGAACGCATCTTCGCTACGAACTCCTTCGGGCCTTCCAAGTTGCCTACGTTCTCCACGGTTCTCGTGCACGGAACACTCCCTCCCAACTGTATGTTTTCCACAGCGTGCGTATGCAAAGTATTTGCATTGCTTCGCGTCAGGGACAAGACCTTAGACAACTCTGAATCGGAGCTCGCTCTCGTTCGTTTCTTCGAAGTGACAGAGCCCTTGAATAACGTTGATGAAACTCTGAACTGTATATCACTCCGTTGGGCCACCGACGACGAGCATGATCACACCGTGCATCCAAGAACGTCAACGATGAAACCTCGTTCTGCTACGGTCTCTCCTTGGTTCGGGCTTATCCCGTTCTCCTCAATCAAAGGCTCCATACACGTCATTCGCCAAAACTACCCTGCCCGACCATTTTCCCCTCCCTTTCACTAGCAATTCCATCGTTTCTACATTAACAGATTCTATCGTAACCCTCGAGCGCACATTCATCATACTCCTACTACGTAACATTCTTAACATAAACTGTTCATGTACTTTAGATATTCTCTTCCTCGTCTTCCATCTCGTGCTCATCGTCCACACCTCCCCCGTCTCGTTCCCTACCTTGTCCCCAGACATTCGGATTACAATCGATCACATTATTATCTCGGATTTCATCGATTGCTCTTATAGGGGAGTATACGCGATCCCGTGGGTCACAATACCCAATATAGCAATCCATTACGGCTCCAAGATGTTCCGTAATCTCTTCCATAAATACATCTTCTCGAACAGCTAGATATAGCTTCTTCTTAGACGGTATCCAGTATGCCACAGTTCTCAGACGGTCATCATTTCCATGGCGTGGATCTTGAGCCATTGAGTCGTTCCTGAACTACGTTCCAAACTTCTGCTCCATTTTCATTCATACAGCCATCAGTATACTTTCCGAAAAGGTTGGAGAAAAACACCTGCCTTTTACCCCCCGCCCTCCTTCAAACTCTGTAGCTCGAACAACTGACGCGATCCAAGCATCTAGACGCGCCAACTGCACTATTTTTCCATCCACTGGGTCCTTGTCACCCGCATTTCTCGAATCCTTTTGGTTCACATCGTAACCCATAAACTCCCGTAAGACCTGTAGGCTTAGAACGTTTCTAAACAGCAAGTCTTGCGGCTTGTTCTCTTCGCTACGCATTTTGAACCCGGAAAATGATATGTCCTCTCTTTTGGATGTTCTCCATGTGGAGAGAATCTCACACCCTTTTGCATCTAGCGGCAGAAGCTTCTCCCGTAGTTCCTCCGCTTGTTTTAGGTATATGCTCCTCTCCCTCTCATGAGATGGTGTCTTCACCAACATTTCATACCCTAGCCCCATCAAAAACTTCTCCTTCGCATGGCGTTTTCGAACCCCCACCGCATCGCTCAAGGCCTGCTTCAACCTCTTCCGTAAGCACATGTTGTTGGTCAGCTGTCTAATGCAGTCTTCTTCCATCTTCATCTCCCGGATGGATTCCCAACGAGGTTTCATTACCTCCGTCTCCACGATTTGCATCCGCAAGTTTTGACCCGTACCACGAATCGATGGAGTATACGCTCTAATCTCCATCGCGACCTCCATTGGACAGCGTGGAACAATCTCTTTCCCATCAACGACCAGCACACTGTACTCAGTCTCAGATCCGAGTGTCTCACTTCGATTCCCCCAGTTTCTCGCCGGTGAACTCATCTCGAAGCACAATTCCCTTGTCTCGTCTTTCGCGTAGCGCAGTATGGACACGTATACTGTCTTCGCTACCCCTACATACGCGTCGTTCACATCAATCTCGTATCTTTTTCTTCCCCTGTGCGATTCACTCTCCCTCCGTGTTGCTCCTCGCTTCAGTGCCTCTCGAAGTGATTGTACTAGAACATCTTGCTCCTTCTCCTTTTGCCCTACTTCCGTCACGCTTTTCTGTGCTATTCTTACGCTCATATTCAGACTTTGATTATCCTCGGTTACTCGAAAGAGATCCGCTTTCAAGTCTCCAATCTTGTCCAACAGCTCGTACCCTGGCGTTAGGTTTTCATCTTCTTTACCTTCTTCGTCTACAACAGCAAGAGCACGAGATGGAAACGTACGGTTAATTTTCCGGCGACCTGCCGCATTACGACCCGTTTCGTTCCATGTCTCTCTTGGTAATTCTGACCCCACCTCTGTCCGTTCCCTACGCATCTCGCCAAAGGAAATCGAGGTCGAACCCTTCCTTCTCATTTGGTTTAACCTATTCTGCGATGGTACGACCGTACGAGAAGCAGGCTGTATCTCGTCGATTTCTTCCTCGTTTGTACGACGTTCGGGATGAATGGAATCGTTTCCATTGCTGAAACTCTTTCTCGACGGTGCGGGCGCAGGTACAGAGGACTTTATATTATCGACTTCTACCTCGTCACTAGCACGATCGGCATGAAGGGGATCGTTCCGACTTTTGATCTCCCTTCGCGATGTTGCAAGCGCACGTACAGTGGGCTGTATATCATCGGCTCCTTCTTCGTCCCCACTACGTAGGGGTTGAATTGAATCGTTTGTAATGCGCCTCGTCCTACCAGGTGAGATGGCTCTTTCATTTCTGTGAAACTCTTCTTCGATGACATTGTTTCTCAAATTTCTTGTCCGTCTTTCTTTCGCTCTCGTACGTCTCTCGGCAATATTCTCTTCCACATTCACATCATAGATTATTCTTGGCACTTCCTCTGCAGCCATGTGTCGTGTAACTCGCCCCCCCACTGAGCTGTGATGTGGTAATACTACTTCGTTCTCCGTCACTTCCGTTGTGGTCGTAGTAACACCCAGCTTCGGTTTCGGTTTTGCCTTCAAAGCCCGGAGTGCTGACTTCGAACCAGACTTTTTCCAGTAAGCCCGACACGGGGAGCTCGTCGTCGAGTACTTCTTCGGGTCGCGGCAGGCGGAGGTGTCTTCCGCTTAGCGACGCCAATACCATATCGCGGGATTGTTTGGGATCCCTTCGTCCCCCGGTCGTCCGCGTTGCTGGACTTTTGTGGAGCCATGATTGCGCTTCAAAATCGCGTGAAAAGGAAGTGATTATGTTCTGATTATTGAGTGGGGAAACGGAAGCTTCTGGAGTTCTGCTCGTTTTGTGGGGTGAAAAAGCGGAAGGGGGGAAGCTTGTAAACCCTTTGCAGCAGGTGATGGAGACCTTCAGTGGTTCTTGAGCCCTGAGTGAGCTGGTCCATTCCTGTGGCAGACATTCATACCAATTTTCCACATTTCCCATGGCCGTATTTTTCATTGGCTATGTTCTATGTGCCAGTTCCGTCTGTCGGGTCCCTTCATGATGAAGGTCCTTTTTTCCTTGGTCCAACCTCCCGGGTGTGAGGTGTTAATTCTGAGGTGTTGCTTTTAAGGTGGTAGCTCTGACCGCTGTGGAGTATTCTTGGTAGCTCTTTGCTTAGCACGACAATGTGTCCTTGTGCCACGTTGTCGATTCCTGCAACAATAGGTTTACTGGAATGATGAATGCATTCAATAAATGACGCAGTAGTTATGAAATACACTACAACAGTTTGTACTACGTCAAACTATAAAGCATGGGAGAGTTACAAATACCTCTTCCATAAATAGCTGGGTCCATAGTCTACGTACAGTTCGTCGTGTTCATGAATACCCCTTGTAGCCGTCACCAACAGTAGGCTATAGCTTGCCAGTGTACACAATGTGGTAGCTTGATACTTGGAGGGCTGTCCAATAATAGCGTTTGGTAAGCGGCCTTGGTAGGGTTCTATCTCGGCCAAATCCTTCTCTTCGTCCCCATCCCGGTACGAAGCATCATTGATTTAGCCCGCTATAAAGAAAGGAGCGGGTACTACCCACGCAATCGCAGTATTGATTTCGGAGTCATAGTGAGGAAGCGTGCTGTACATCTGCCCTTTCAGCTTCACTTCCATGCAACACCTCCTGAAACGAGAAACGGTGGCACCGAGCACTCCGCTTCCGTATTTCATCTGTTTTGCATTGCATCGGCTTATGTCATGATATACCAATGTCCCATAGAAGTACCCGACAACCTCTTCTTCCGAGAACGATCTACTACTGAACACTTCATCTCCACTTAAGGGGTGTTTGATGTTTGATTTCTTCCTGTACAACCATAAATCTGCTGCTTCAGCTGCGAGCAAAGTCTGTACATCCATCGTCTCCAATGTGCATTGGAGATTCAGAGGCCACTCGTGCACTGGTTTCTCCTTGTGCTGCCGGATGAGATTCGGTTCTCTGCAAAACGTTGCGTATGGCGGGAATCCTTTCGGAGCGATCCATATACGCGAGATTATTTGCTTCCCTTCCGGGAACTTTGTCTGTACTAAATACGAGGCTTGAACGACCTCATTACTGACAATTATTCTTGCGTTGAACTCGTTACCCCAAACCTTCCTCGCCTACATCACTACAGCATTGTGTTCAGCATGAGCGAAGCACTGATCATCACTCTCACATCCAATACAGCGTCGGGGCTCTTCCATGTCCATGCAAGCCAAGGCACCGGAAAATGTTCCACTATAGGGATCAACCACAACGTCCCCGGGATTTGAGAACCTGGCAATGAGTTCCTTTAGCAGTGCCCTCGGTTTCTGTTCGGGGCGAACCTGAACCGAGTGTATTTTGGAACGCTTCTTTACCTTCCAACGGAGTCCTTCACCAGCCTCCAGATGCGGAACCTGATCGATAACAGAGTAATGCCCGGGGTACTGCGTGAGAACGTAGTTGAGATTTTTGTACTTCACCATCACCTTCTGCTCCTCGTACGCGTTTCCATTCCGGACTGCGTGCACGGCATACTCGGTTGCAGAGAACAACCGTGTTGTGTTCCTTCCGGGGTTCTTCAAATTGTGCGTACGAGAGCGAATGAATTGCTTCGGTGTGGGGTCGACTAAGAACGAAGCACTTTGCCTCCCCACTGCATTCTCCGATTTGTGCTAACGTAGAATCTCCTCCCAGTCCGCGAACTGTTCGATAGTACAGAAAATTATAAAATGACCGCCAGGGCGAAGCATTGAGGCCATCATTTTTGTATTATTAACCATATCTTCGTCGAGAAGCTCATCATGCTCACTGTCATGTATACCATAAGGTGGGTCCGTGAGTACGAGTTGAACATTGCCCTCTAGGAAATTATCGGAAGGGAGCAGTGTACCATGAGCCTCCACTAACTCTTCATCACCAACGAAATGCATAGAGAACTGTTGCTCCATGTTCTTTTTGACCACACCGAGAGCCTTCGTCGTCCTTACATCGCCAAAGTCGTGAGGTGGAAGAATACCACCAAGAACATTAGAAAGGGGGTGCGCTCCATCGTCTTCATCATCCCTGTCGTTTATGCCAGTGACATCCACCGGACCTGGGTCTGCAGCGGATATTTTACCGGATGTTTTACCCACCGCCCTAGCCCTTGGCCTGGAGGAAATAGTTCTCTGTGCCGTAACTGTATCCTCAATCTTCAACGTGACCGTGTTGCTTCCTTCCTGACGCCATGACAGAGTAGCCCGGGATAGCTGCTGGGAAGGTCTTAGGTTCAGCTGGACCACAGCGGTACGAAGAGTAGCCAAATACTCATCGGAGAAAGCATCAAAACGAGATGGAAACCGTGTCCGAAGTTTCCTTCGAAAGCTTTCCAGCAGTTCCCACTTGGTAGTAGCGGACATTTTGTACAGAAATCCGTTTAAGACAACCTTGTTCAAATCGGACAGGAACTCTTTTAACAAATCCCTTAGTTTGGCATCGATATCATCCGAAAGGTTGTGAACCCAAGGCACAGTAGCGTTGACCTCCGTGGTTGGCTTCACTTCGATCCCCAATGTTTTTAACACCGATACTGGGCTGTATTCGGAAGAACGGGACTCAGTTGCGCCGAAAGAAAACCGTCTCTTTCTCTATGGCAAGAAACCGTAACAGCATTTGTTCTGCGTCACGAAATGCAAGACTGGAAGCAAAGGAATCCGATCCTAGACATACCATTTGCACAGCATAACCCATCCGCCTCATGTGCGCTTGGTTTGACATGACGAAACTATCAACAAACGGCACCTGTCTCCGAGAACCAGTTGCAGTCCTCGCCTTCTCCGCAACTGGGAGTCGCCTCTCCATAGTGATACGCTTCACTAAGGATAGATAGAGCAACTGCTGAAAACGAGTAGCAGGATCAATCCGGAAGCTAGTTTTCTTCGTCTGCTTGGATCCGGGGCCATGCTCTTTGAATAAGCCATTCCAGAACACACGCTCCATAAAAGAATTCCCGCCATCCACATTCTTATCCAAACTCCATTCGAAAAGATCCCTCACCGGACGATCCTCACTCCAGTCATCCACGTCAATGATACGGACATACTTATAGACCCGACTTATGAACCTAACATTGGTACTTATCTTCACCAGCTCCTGCGGCGTATAGTTTGCGTACGTGCTCTTCGTAACATCAGTGAGAAATTCCCGTGCATAAGCCAGACTGGCACGGTTTGCGACAGCTTACTCAATGAGAGCCGTGTACCCAACCTGACGAGGGGAACTAATGCCGCCTCGAGGCGCCGCAAACGAGTCTCTCAGCTCGAGAAGTATGCAGAACAAACGAAAGAACCGCGTCGCCATAATATCCTTCTAACCGGAGCTAGACTCCGTAGATGCCACGGAAGATGCGGTAGTCGACATCGCTCTGCTGTTAAGACCACAGAGGGGTCTGTTTCCGACGGGCGCCATGTAACTCTCGCAAGAACTCGGGAAAGCGGAATAGGCGGTGGCGATGAAACTCGCTGGAAGAGTTCTCGAAAGAGTAGTAGACGGCGGTGATGAAACGTTATTCTAAATTCGTATTTGAGCGGGTGTTATTCGTACGCAGGGGGGTGTGAACAGGGTTGCGAGAGCGGGTGTAGTACGCAGACTTGTGTAGAGTCACCTAGTAGTAACCCCCCTGGTGGCCGGATGCGACGTGATCAGACCGCGGTCTGGAGACTGTGAAACCATGTATCAGGCCACGTGTGAAGGGGGTTGTAGCGCGCATGGGTCAGATGAGATATGATCCTATACGACTCAGAATCGCCGTTATTTGCCACCGACCGGCTCCTCCCACATCATTATCTGCATCATCATCATAGCCGCCGTCATAGGGCTGCATACAAATCTCCAGTACGCTGTCCCCCTCTACTCTCGCCGCTTGCGCTCCAACGCCGTGCGCACCCAAACAGCGGTTTCATTGCGCAGGCGCAAGGCGTCCAGACCCCATCGTCATCGCAACATTCGACCACCGCATCCGTCGCACTCAACAACAAGAGCGTCCGGAACAACATGCAGCTTAGGTCCTCCCACTCCCCGTACTGGTAATACCAATGTAGTAACGAGCATGACGTTTTACAGCGCTCACATTCCTTTTCGCCAGGCGTCCGCAGCGCCTTTCACGTAATGAGAACGACCGTCGCAAGGCGCAAACACCCACAAAAGCGCTGCCTTGACGACTGCAGCCGCCGTGGCCGCAGCTGCTGATCTCGGTATGCCTAATGACTGCGCTACACACCCACCGCCGGGCTGGATGTCTGTCTCAAGCACTCAGTTTGATACGAGCTAGCGCATATTGCGTGAAATGCACTTTCTGGCTCACACCGTGTTGATGATGCAGCGCCAACACAATCACCCACAACAAGAGCAGAACACGTCAACGACAGGATCTGTACAGTCGCCGCCCGCCACTGAACGTGGTGAGGGTCCTTCTGAGACTGCTTTCACGACAAAAATCGATGACCATAATACCCGTACAATTGCGATTGGTGCTGCCACGACTGCCCTCATTCTCGAATGGCTCTGCTCTTCGGCATTCAAACTGAACATCGATTAAACCAAATCCGCGGGAAATTGTTTCTTGCCTCTATGTAGATACGTATAAACTGCGATGTGAAACGACAAATGTGCTCTGCGTAGCTCTACTCAGCTCTACGTTGTACCCTACAACCTGCTTTCCCACCCCCCGTAGGGTGGCGGGGTAGCCGGATGCGACGTGTTCAGACCGCACTCGGACCGCGGTCTGAGCACGTCGCATCCGGCTACCACAGGAGGGTACCAGGGGGGAACCGTGGGGGTTTATCATGCTGTCTGGTATTCATCTAAGCCTTTTGCACCGCCTCTAACCGCCTATACCACTCTTTCAAAGTGATGCAAATGTTCACGCGAGCATTTCCGCGTCCTGCACTACAAATCTGCGATACGAACGAGTGCGACACTTCAACCGACAGCGAAGCGTGTACCGTGTTCAAACCGAGCGAGTGCGCCGTTTGCTTACATGATCAGAGCATTATACGATTACCGCTTTGTTCTGCATTCAAGCTTTATAGGTGTTTCACGAAGCTGAATTCAAACACGCTATATAATGGAGCCAAGAGGATTGGGCAACCGGCAGATGAGGCCCTCCTGAGAGCCGCGGAAAGTTCGCAACCCCATGGCGCCGCATCTTCAAAGTGCGAAGAAGACAAAATAAGGAGGGAAGAAGAGTAGTGGGGAAGCACAGAATCCGAAGAAGAGTATGAGCTCTAACCCGGGGAAAGCGAAACCCGCACCGGGGGACAAAGTGACGCTTCTTATCGCGGGGAATGGAGTGGACAAGGTTCCAGTTGGCACGGCTGATGTGGTGGCCATCGAGTGTGCCGGCGACGGCAAAGACTATCGAAGAGAAATGCATGGTCACAAACTGGACGGGAAGCCGGGAGAAGATATAGTCGGTATATGGCGAGCTGATGTATCGAAGGAATTCCATACACCGTACTCGTTTCCGTTTAAGTGTACGGATGAAGACTCCATTTCGAAGACCGTTGCGGACTTAAATAAGATGGGTTTCTATGCTTGAGACTTGAACTTCATGGATTCGGGTGAGACCGTTCAGAACACCACGCCGCAGGTGCCCAGTAAGAAATCAGGGCATACCAATGCGGCGTCCACGACAGGACGGAAACGAGTGCGTATGGCGGAAACACCGAAACCCCCCCGCGTACACCGAGTGGGAAGCGGTTGCTACCTCAGGTAGCCCAGGCCTAAACACCAGGCAAACAACAGAAGAACCAAGGGGGAAGGAAGTACCGCCCCCAGCGCCTGGGCCTGTGCAAAAAATTCTATCTAAGCAAGACCAGGGTGTTACAAAGGTAGGAACTGTACAATTGACCACAATTCCAGAGAGTGCGGTCTCTGCATTACGGAAGCAACCAGCGATGAATGTGCAGTCTGGGTCGTCCAGAAATAGTACTGCTGAAGCGATTGCAATGGCTGGGAGTCGCAGTGGAGCTAGAATGGAAGTTGTGGATGTGGATGAAGTGCATGATGACGACGTTGTTTTGGTGAAGGAGAGCTTGGCTGGAAACGTGAATGAACTATTCGACGAAGGTGATGAATTACCTTCGGTTGACGTGAATATGAGTCTGGCGTCGCTCAAGTTCACCCTGGACCATTATGAGTGCGAGTCCGTGAAGGTGGACATCGACCTAATCGAAATCCCGGACGCAACTGTGAGAGGGACAGTTCGGGAGCATGTTGAAGCTCTGAAGGCGGATATTCGAATGAGAGGGTTTCTTCAGGCCCTTGGAACGATGGGTGTTGCTATTTTGATCACGTGTAATTCCGAGAAGGAGATGGTATAGGGCAATCGCGTGAAAGTTACGTGTATCCTCATAAATGGGGCTTATCGTCTTGTGGCACTCAAGGAACTATGTGAGGTGGATGCAAAGATAAGGAAACTGTGTAAAGGACTTACCGTTTCCTTATGGAGGAGAAAGGATGGACAAAAGATGAAAACGAGGGAGCTTCTGAGCCTGGGTAATGCTTTGAACGATGGATTGAAGCAGGCCCTACTTATGAACTTCGCCGACAAGGTTCATTCCATTGTATCCTTTATAATCGCGATGGTTGAAGAGGAGAAGAAAGTATTGAACAACATGACAAGGACCGCTGTAGCGGGTGCCTTAAATGTATGCAGAATCATAGGTCAGTACCATATCAGGCATCTATCGAGGTTTGCGGAGATGGGTTTGAAGGTCGCTAAGAGTCCTCGATTGCTGAAGCATTTGGAAAGTGTGTGTCGGGAGTATAATGAATTTGGTATTACATGTATCTCCAGTGATCAGTTCTTTTCTATGGATGAGGACACAACCGATTTCACCCTGGACGCCCTGGCCGCATATTTTGCGAGGAGACGAGAGTCCAAACTGAAGGGCCGCTTTGAAGACATGCGAAAGTATTTCTTTATTTGCTGCCGGTCTCTAAATGAGCTGGCCGTTGAAATATCGAAGAGAAAGAGACTCTCTCTGAAGGAAGTGTACGAGATGCAGATTGAAGTCACTAGGTTTGAGAAACTCAGCCTTCGTGAGTATCTTGCGACACAGGTCGCACGCCTGGAAACTGCAGCTACAAAGAAACTCTGGGGCGGAAAGATATCGAGAAGGGTGGCTTATGCTCGTGAAAAGCTGACGAAGTCCGTCGGGGTGGATTTCAATTCGACTATGGGGCCGTCTGCGGCGGAAGGGGGAAAAGCGACCACGCCTACGACCCAAGTCACTAAACCGGATATTCGGGCGTCGCGTCCTAAACTTTTTAAGGCGAAGAATGCCGGGGAAGACGTTCAGGAAGTGGTAAGCGACGTGGTTTTAGTGGAGCCAAGTGGTGCGGGGTTGAGAAGGAGCACCAGAAGAAGTCGTCGACGAAGGAAGATGATGAGCGATAACAACCCCAGGGCTCAGAAGAAGGCGAAAGTAAACAAAGTGCCGCAAGATGAAACATTCTTCATCAATCATCTGCGTAAGCTTGGAGGGAAAGGGGTCAAAAGCTTCCTCAAAGCTTATCAAATCTCCTTCAGCAGCGACACGGACTCTGATTCAGCGCCGAATGTTGAGACGCGAGGAGACGACACGGATCCTTTCGACGACACAGTCCCGGAAATTCTACCCCCGGGGCTGAAAAAAGCACACGAAGGACCTTAAGATGGGGGGGATTCGTGGTTGAAATTGTTGAAAGCAGTTCCTACC
Source organism: Gracilaria domingensis (assembly GCA_022539475.1). NCBI lineage: Eukaryota > Rhodophyta > Florideophyceae > Gracilariales > Gracilariaceae > Gracilaria > Gracilaria domingensis. The sequence continues at coordinate 11,811 of VCMS01000489.1, read as the reverse complement.
AAGTAGCCTGCTGGAGTGGACGGGATTAAGTCGGTATATCCGTAGATGGATGCGATACATCTCCGGAAGTAGCACCGAGGCCATTTGCTCGAGCCGAAGGACTTTAAAGGAGTACATCATGCTGTGTTTTGGCATGCTGCGTATCAGGGTCAGAAGCTTCTCAACGAAGCGGTAGGAGAGGGGGAGGTTGATGATGGGACCCTATGGGCAGAGGCAGTGAAAAACGATTCCGTCGCGTATATGTATTTTGTGAACAAGAAGGCTGAGCTTCGGGAGAGAGGTTTCTGCATTTTGAAAGGCTTTGCTTGTGACAATGACCTTTTGAAGATGGCTGAAAGTTCCAGCAAGCTCATCGATGGAGATGTAAGCGTCCAGTTATTGGATTTCTTCAAAAAAAAGTTTCGAAGAAGCCCCAGACCTCAGGGTACCAGAGAATCGAACTACATGGATTTCTATAATCAACGCGGACAATGGGAGGTATATGACGACGAGAAGAGGTATAGTGGACGAGCGGGAGAATAGACCGGAGACGCATTTGCTTGTGAAGAAGAGGGCGTTGTTATTTGCTCGGCTTGGCCAGATATGTGCGGCGTTGGGGCTACAAGACAACAAGCAACCGAATGAGAGAATGTACGCACCGAAGACGGGAGGGAGGATCTTATGTACTGGAGTGGCTTGCCAGCGACAGCAACTACATACCGACTTCGAGACCTTGACAAACGAAGACAAGCTGGAGCGGAAGAACCCGGGGTACTTCGTGATGGTCTCCGGAACTGTGTCATTCCCACTTTGGATATGTGAAGGATCCCACAATCACTTTGCTGTAACAGCAAAGGCATTTGAAGGGCTGGCACGAGGAATGGTTGTGAGAAAGTTCTTTGTCCCACCTATGCCTGTGTTTATTGGGAGGGGGGATGTATTTCATGCCGGTGCGGGCACTAAAGATGGAAGATTACCGGAAAATCCACTGTTTCGCTACCATATGTATATGGTACCAGAGAAGTACAGTTGGCCGGATGCAGTTCATCTGAATCACCATTTTCGACCGACTTTTGTGGAAGAAGACGACCTCATGGGAATGAAGGACAACCCACGTCTGTGTTCTGCAAAGTGGAATATAGTCTGTTCGCTTTGGAAACTAAGCTAGTTTTGGAGCTATTTGGGGCGCGCGAGGGGGTGGCAGAGGCTGGCACTCAAAAAATTAAGAAATTTTGGAATATTAAATTCCATTTTGCGCAGTTTAGTTCTTGGGTCTCCTAGTTTTTGTAGAGGTTCTACTTCGCCGCACCACCCCATTCACTCTTTTCCGCGACCCTCTCTCAAAACTGCACTCGTGCTAGTTTGCGTTTCCATTTTCCTCTGAGTTGCAACAAAAATCACAACTCATCCTACCTCAATCATCCCAACGTTCCTTCCCATCCAAACCGCAATCACTCTTTACTCATTTTTCGCCGATCCTGCGTTCAGATCCTTCCTGTTCGTCTCCCCAAAAGCTTTTCTGTAGAAGTACGGGTAGCAACCCTCCCCAATCCCGTACACCCGCGTCGCCCAAAAACAGCTTCCCATTCCTCCCCATCCTTTTCTCCTTATGCGCCGCCTGATTTCGTTGGGCCGTTCGCAGTTTCATGCCCTACGTAAAAACCCAGTCAAGACCGGAGCCCCGATTGCCTCCTTTGGCACCTCTTCCATCACCATCCTCTTCTCCTTACGCCTCTTCGTCAGACGGCTCTTCCGGTGCCCAAAACTACCAGCCTTCGTCTTCGTTGTCAAAAAGAACTCCTTCTGTGCCGCAACCCTTCCCGCACTTCCCATCTCTGTCCTTCCTTCTACATCCAATTTCAACATCCTTTCCTCCACCAACCCTTGTCTTGTGCAGAACACTTTCACCGCCTTCTCCAGCACGTCTATCACGTTTCTAAGGACAATAAGCTTCTCTTGCGCAACTCATCTAGGCCTCCTGGCGCACATTATAGTACACCATACACGTTTTATCTCATCTCCATCTCTTAAACGAACAAAAAGCTGCGCAGGATTAATATCTTCTCAACCGTAGGCTCACTATCAGCCCCACTCAGCAGCACACCGCCCATTTCAATCATAATATTCACAATCAAATAGTAAAAGTACAATCCATAACATTGCCACCCTTGCTTTTATCTTTATCACCAAATACATCTTTGTGCCTTTTTCTCCGCAAACTGTTTTCAATCTTTAACGTCCTTTAAAGCATGGATATTTTGCCATTTTTTATAACCACCTCCACCTTCCATTTTACCTACGTCTACGCTTAACCATCATTTGTCCTTTTCTTCGCGCATATACAGTCTTTATCTGCCAAGTACTTGTTGTTTGACATCCGAACGGCCTTTTCAATGGCGTCAAAGGTACCTCTCTCCCATCCAATGACGTATGATGATCATTGTCTTTACCGTATTCGTTAGACGTCATTAAAACCCGGGCTCTTACTAGATCAAAGAAATCAATGCGGTACCGTGCAAGCAAGGAGTGTTAAGCTATTCGGCCTTCTGAGCTCGTGGCACACTTTCTTTTGTTCACCTAAATTCGTCCCATTCCTCTTATCGAAGTTCTCATTGGACGATCTTCTGTACAAACCCCCATCTTTCACTATTTAACGCCAACTAATTATCTTCCTACAATATCATTAAATAGTTTTTTTAACCACCTTGCCTTGACCCGGATTAATCTCCCATCGAAGGTTGAGAAAACGTTAAAGTCGCTCTCAATGATTCACAGTTCTCTTTCAAGTTGTGGAGGGCAGCGCCGCTTCTTTTCAATGGTCGTTGTTTCTCAGCATGCCATGCAATAAGTTGTTAATCGTTGTTGTGGAACATGCGTCAGTGACAAGATCGTTAGAGGCATGGGTTGCGGATGTTGATTGGTGGTCGAGCGTGGACAATGAGTGCTAATGACGAAATGGAGAGGATTGCAAAGCAGAAATGTTTCGCTGTGCTCCTAGGCATCTGTGAACTATTTCAGGCGATACATTATATACTCTGTTCTACAGCTGAATGAAAACTCCTTTCGTGCCGCTATGAACGGTTTTTGATAGAGTTGGTTGTTTTTGTGTTGTTAGTAGACGTTTACTCGCAGAGATTCAAATGCAAGTGAGAAGGACGATGCAAAGAGCAACAGATGGTTTTCGTTTTGTGTAGCAAAGAGATAGTCTACATGTGGTGCACTGCGGGACGTCAGTAGTACGACGGGGACGAGCTACTCTGTGCTTGCTCTCCTGAAAAGCACGGCGAGCACAATGGCTCGGATGTTGTATGGCAGTTAAAAGTGGAGAGTCATAGTTTAACTACTGGTTTGAACGGTTGAAATCAAACTCAAGTACGCTTATAAGGTTGAAGATCTCGAGCACTGGCGTCTTTTCAAAATCACGGAGAAGAACTCGCATGAGCGTGGAGTCACCATTGCGCACGGCCAACGTTGGTGCTTTTCACTTGTCAAATGAGCGCGAGAGCGAAATGTACTTGCACGCACCGACGCGCACGTGTATACATTTTGTACTGAGAAGGGGCCGAAAGATAGGCGGTACAGCAACGCAACGTGCGCGCCACCAGCACAGCGCCGCTGTGGGCTCGGCAACAATCGATCAAACAACCCCCATTCCCTGGTAGAAAATTGCCAAAAGTTTCGATGTTCAGAAGGTTGTGATGTTTAACCAAAGTGGTGCATAGGTGCTCCATAGGTGTTTATTTAATTCCGAGGAACATGAATTATGATTTTAGGTGGTGGTTAGGTTGTCGGCGTATGCCAGGTGTCCATTGCTGCAACAGCTTGTACGAGATTAACAGCTCGTATCGCCAGAACTGGCCACCCGGCATGCTCATGTCACCTAAGCGTTACAAGCAGCTCCAGGGCAGTGATGATCGGTACCTGAAGTTCTTTGCCGGACGTGACTCTGTCAGTTGGTGCGAGAAGTTAGCCGTACGATCGCCAGTGGCTCCGGCTCGAAATTCGGGGCTCACTAGAGTTCTTTGCTGAGCTCGAGCTCTACTCCGAGCTTTCTAACATTCTTTACCCTGGTCTGTCAACATCAACCGAGCTTGGGTGCATGACCAGCAGGGATTGTTACTACGAGTGTTAGCAGCCTTCCGAGCTTAACTTCTGTTCCGAGCTGAAGTGCCTCGTCGCGGGGATTGTGACTCGGACAGTTAGCAGCCTACCGTCTCCTTCTCTTAGCCTCTCCGCCCCGACTATTCCAGGGGTGATTCCCAGCCATGGTTTGCCTATTAGCCAGAATGGAGCGTTGGGCTCTGTTGCTCCATCTGCATCAGTTGTGCCAACGGGTTCTATACTCTCGATTGTGTTAGCTTCTTCATCTACGTCATTCGGAAGCCTCTGCTGCCCCATCTGCATCAGTTGTGCCAACGAGTTCTATATTCTCGAATGGGTTAGCTTCTCCATCTACATCATTTGGAAGCGTTTCCTCTGTTGCCTTATCTGCATCAGTTGTGCCAACGAGTTCTATATTCTCGAACAGGTTAGCTTCTCCATCTACGTCATTCGGAAGCGTCTCTGGGTCGTTTTTGTCGATTAGCTTCTCACCCCCAAGCCCTACCGCAGAACTTAGTAGTGATACAGGAGTTAGTCCTAGTGAAGGGCTTGGTTCTGCTGCCGTCTCAGGTTCTTTTCTGTCCCCAAGTGTATCTTTTTTGGATGGATTAGCGTCTGCATCTTCATCGTTCGGGTTTACTTCCGGATCTGTCATATCACCAAGTTCCTTGCTCTCTACACCAAGTGTAGAACCCAGTATTACTCCCGTGTTGGGTGCTGTAATATCTGCAAGTGTGAGCGGAGCAAGTCTGTCTGCCGGTATGTCCGGGTCCTTTTTGCGGCCGAGCTCCTCGCATTCGGGTGATCCTCTGTCCTCATCTGCGTCGCCTGGAATTGTATCAGGATCGCTTGTCTCCCCGGGTGTATCTGTGTCGACAAGTTTCAGTATTGGTCTACCCACGTCTGGAAGCACTTTAGGAAGCTTGAGCTTTTCTCCAAGCTTTTCTCAGTCCAGTCCTTCTGGAGTAGTTCCCAGTCTTTCTGTGGAACCAAGTACAAGCTCACTGACAAGCCCGGGAATGTTTGTGAGTCCGAGTGATTCACTAACATCACCCGGTGCGTCAGGATCTCTCGTATTACGAGTTCTTCAGTATTGAACGGGATTGCTTCTGCTTCAGTGTCATTTGGGATTGTACCCGGATCATTCGTTTCGCCAAGTACCTCGTTTGTAAGCCCAACAGTGGAACCGAGTATTGTTTCAGGGTCGAGCCCGGGGATTTCAGTCAGTGAGAGCGTCGCTCTTGGTTTTGCTGCAGTCTCTGGTTCTCTTTCTCCAAGCTCGTCGTTTTCTGGCAGTTTGGGTAGCATATCTCCTTCGCATGGAATCGTTACGGCGGAACTAAGTGTCTTGCCAAGTGTCTCCGCTGCAAGCGGGAAAGAAGTGGTAGCGAGCCCAACTATGGAACCCATTGGCAGTGTCGGCCTGAGTCCTGTGGCTTCAGTGAGTTTGGATGTCCCTACTCTTTCAGGTTCACTTGTGTCGCCGAGCAGTTCGTTTTCGGATGATGTGCTGTTGCCATCTTCATCTCCTGGAATTGTTTCAGGGGTCCCGTTTTCTCCCAGTTTGTCCGAATCGACAAGTTTTAGTAGTGGATCACCTTCGTTTGGAAGCATAACGGGAGCAATAAGTTTGTTCCCGAGCTTAGCTCTGTCAAGTGCATCTGGAGTGGTTCCTAGTCTCACTCTGGAACCAAGCAATAGTGCAGTAGCAGGCCCAGATATGTCACCGAGTCCAAACTTGATGTCAGTCAGTGCATCAGGACCCTCTTTGCCCCCGACCTCTCCGTCTTTCACCGCTTCGGAGGTGGATAACTTTGCTTCGCCGAGTGCAAGTGCTGTGAGGGAATCTTTTTCCCCTAGTCCAAGTTTGGACGGGGTTGAGCCAGTTCTATTGTCACCTAGTGAAGGTGTTGATTCAGAACAACTTTCGGGGTCCAATCCTGCGACAAGTGTGGACGAAACCTCTTCGACAGTTGTTTTGAGTCCAAGTGTATTGCCATCCCCGATAGTGCGACAAAGCTCACCTGTCGAAGAAGAGTCACCGACTATGTCTCTGGTGAGCCTTGAACCATGGGTACCATCAGTGAGTCCTTCGCCTAATGGAACTGCACTTGGGGTTGATCCCGCTGGCGAATCAGGCAACGATGATGGTAGTTCTCCACGTTTCATATCTCCCGTTATAGGGAGTGACAGTGGTAACGCCGACTCAGGTCGGGATAGCTCCAGAGGTGGAGGATCTTTTCCTGGAGGCATTGGTGGTATGAGCGGCATAGCAGTAGGTTCTCTTGTTGTCGTTCTAGTTGTTGGCGTCGTGGTTTACAGATCTTGTGCAGTATTCCGGACTTTGGAAAAGCCCCGGTCTCATCGCCTTCAGAGAGTTCGAACCATGAAGGTATTCTGATGTCGAGCAGGATAAGCTTTGAGTCAGATGATGATGACGATGACGACTCACCATGGGCCCAAGTGTGGCGAAGTGCATCCGAACTGTCGGACTCAGTAGTGGAAATGGGGCAGGAAGCTGCTGCCGCGGTAGGGGACAGTTTGCTGGCCTTATGAGGCCTGGTGCGGCACGTGTGCGTCCTCCTCAAGTGATAACCAGGCTAGCTGTCCCTGGGATGTGTTTGGCGTTGAGTCAGTTGTCTCCTGATTCTACGGGATCAGACGCTACTTCCTCAACGTCAGCCCACTCTTCTGACCCCCCTTCCTTCCCGTCTCTAGGAGCATCATCTTCATCCAAGAGCGATCAAACTCGGAACTAGGGGCTGAACTCCCACAGCAAGGGAAAAGGGGAGCTGCCGTGGCGGAGAAGCCGAGACTGGATCTTTTGTTCGTTTTCAACTCATCAGGTGCCCTCTCGTGGAGAGATTATCGTAGACTGAAGGAGATCCTTTCTACTCCTGGAGGTGTGATTGACAATGTACAAAAGCAAGTTCACGACGGATCTCGGTTGGATTTTTGGAGTATGCGTATGACTCCGTGGTTGTTTCTGAGCTCGACAGGGATCTCGATGCCGTTAGGAGACGAATTCTGAGTTCATTCCAAGGCGATGCAAATAAATGGGACACTAACGACATGTATATATACGAAGTCGGAGATAAAATGTGGGAAATGCATTGAGAAAGGTGGACAGCTTGGTTAATGATCCTGAAAAGAACAACGATATTCATACAATAAGTGAGGGTGACATCGAAGAGCCACCAACTGTGCAAGCAACAGAAGTACCACCAGCAATGAATGGGATGTGTAGGGAAGCCCATCTGGCCTTGAAATGGTCCAGGTATGAAATAATACCACCGGCCGCGAACAAGCACATTCAGACACAACTGTTGAACGCTTGAAGACTCCGGCGTGTCGTCTTGATAAATGCGGGAGAATTGACCAAAGTGGTGCAGGTGGTCAAGGATTGAAGTCTGCTTTCAAAGAGAAAATGGAAATGGAGAAGCTAGGAATACGTGTTGTTACAATTGGTATTGGAGAGGGCCAGGACCCTGAGCTTGCGAAGCTAGGGACTGGGAAGTCGTCTTGAGCGCTTCTTCGGTTGCTGATGTCGTTACTTTAGTGCCGAAACTTGTTGAAATGATTGTAAGGTCGGATTATCGGTTTGACGGTCAAGTATTGCGAAGCGCACCGGTAATTAGGAAACGAATGAAGAAGTCCAGGGAAAAAGCCAAGGAAAGAGAAGCAGGTGTATAATGCTCTTCGTTTGAAGAACAATGCCGCCGACAAAAACATTCGGAAAGGAATATCCAGGAGGGCTAGCGAGCTTCCTCCTTGGTTCACTGATAGCGATAATATTGACTAAACAACTAGCTCGCGGTCTCAATTAGTGTAGCCGTAACATTCAAAACATGCCTAAACTTATCTTAACCAATATAAAAAAAACATAAAGCAAACACTATGTCTAAACTTGCATTTTTTCAACACGACCAACGGTCATGACGATTGTCTTCACCACTAGTTCGATCATTTCTTACGCACCGGAGGCACCTCATTGACTCAATGCTGTTGGCAGCCTGACACACTATCAACAAAGGGATGAACGCCTTAAAAGGAAAAAAGAATCTCCGAGGCCAGAAATTGTGGGGAGCAAGAGTTTGCACCGTAGTATGTTTATTGGAAACATTGCAGGTAGTCAGAATCCCTTATTCGCTTACAAGATGCTAAGCTAATGTCATGCGACTCATGTCCTGTTGGGGTTTCACTCTAATTGGTCAAAACTTCAATGGATAGTTGCAGCTAGCAAAAAGGATGACTGGAGCTCGGGAAGAAAAATGGTCGCTCGCTACCTTGGATTGACGGGGTAATCGGAACTTTGCAACTGTCCTAATCTTCTTGATTTCCATGACTGCTCCTCGTGCTGTGTTCGCTGAAAGCTAATTTCCGCCATAAAAGTGGGGAATACTTCGTCTTCGGCAAAACTTATTCTTTATGCTTCAGATAAGCATCTTAGGCACCAATTGCTTTGCTAGATGCGTGCCAGTCGTCATCGTTTATACAGAATATTGGACATTGATAGAAGACTCCTGGGCATAAATTTAGCGGTCTTCGGGATAAGCGGTCGTAATAGGAATCTTTAAAGCGGTCATGAGTGCTCCTCAACAGTCTATCACATCAAAGGTTTGCATCGCGAACAGAGACACGCTTCTAGCATTAACCTCATTAGACGGGGAACGTTTGGTATACCGCAAATCTCGTGAAAACAGGTTTCGGAGCCCAAAGCGGGTTGTCAATGGACAGCTTGACGATTTCTGTCTGTTCGTCTCCGGATAGGATGAAGGAAGTTGTGCCTGTTTCGTTGAAACTATGCTCCAGCAAGCCCAGTTTTCGAACTTAGCATAGACCAGTGCTTCAGAAAGTAAATATCCACATGAACTCGTTCGTATATATCTCAACTACATTTCTTGTCTGAAAGCAGATAGGTATCTCTCGCATCAAATGTACCAACAGTTTCTCATATGAATTGATTTTGGCCATCTGAAAGATTCGGCAACGTGTAAGCATGAGGCAGCGCAACACAGGCTGAGAATGATGGGAATCCAACGTAATCAACGCGCGGAAATGGTATGACTTTGAGAACTCTTCTAGCGCGGCGGCACCAGTCAGATGGTTGGGAGTCTTACGTTTATTGCGAGGCTTCTCAAGATTTCGATTGAGTTTGTCTCATCCAAGCGCGGTGGCAATGCGGGCGGGCAAAGGGACTTGCGTTTTCGTAAGGGTGGTGACAGCATAAAACTCGCTTCGAACAGTGGATTTAGAAATAGGCTTCCATAGCGGCTGCGAAAGGCTGTCATATGATGTGAAATGAGCTCTTATGAACATGGTGTGGGAACGAGTGGGACGAAAGGGCTGCGCGAGGATCGCGCGGACGGGGTTTTGTGGGGCGGAGGCGGCGGCCGGGAACCGACGCGTTTTGAGGCGGTTAGCCTGGCGACGGGTTTGTTGCAGACGGCGCTCGTCGACATGTATAATGTCATTCTGCTGTATGGGGCGAGGTAAGTTGTGTTAGGGGTTGCTTACCTAACACAATTGACCAACGTGCGCGGGAGGTAACGTTTTGGAGGCGTTTTTGCGTGGGTGTGTGTTTGGGAGGTCGTGGGGTACAGAATGTGCCGAAAACGGCCAGGGGGGGGGGTGGTGTGTTAGGGTAGGTACCTAAACGACCGGACCCGCGGGGCATAAAATGACCATTTTTCAAATCGCAAACGTGGCCCGCAGGCGGGGGTCGGTCGTGTTAGGGTAGCTTACTCTAACACGACAGACCCCGCCGCGGGCTAAATATACATTTTCTAAAAGAAGCGAAACGTTGCGCGGGCGGGGGGTCGGGGTGTTAGGGTAGCACTAACACGACCCCACCCGGGGCACATTTGGGCACATTTGGCAGCAATGCCGAAGATTCAAGAACCTTTGGACCTTCCCGCATTCATATACGGTGCACGCGCAACACGTGGGACGCCTGCTGGACGTAAATTGGCGGGAGGGTAAAGGGCTGTAAGCACGAGTCTGTACATATGGAGTAAATTCCCATTATTATGACGCTTAAAAACGAAGCAGCGATTCAAGAACGCACCCATTATCGTATTAAACATTTTTTCAGCGTTTTTAAACCTCCAAAAAACAGTTTGATGCATTACTCACAGATTTTGTTGCAAGCACATATAATTTAGCAGAGACTCAGCTATTTTTCGTCTACAATATGCTATCTAATAAGGGAACTAACGACATGTGTTTTTTACAGTTTGTGTACGTTTTAAGCACACTAAACTATTACACTCCTCCAAAGAGCACGGTGAGAACTACAAAGAGCTCAACAGCGACGCACGAAAGCAGTAATTCGCCGGAATGAGCGGCAGTGAAAGGTGACGTGACAGTAGACAGCTAACTAAATAACTGACCATTTGTTTCGGTGAGAAACATATTCTCGATGATTTAGAAAGAGGTATATCGTCTAGCATGAGCGACCAGTTGGCGTTTTATGTTATTACTGAATTTACTTGGTTTGTTCGGACGGAGTGGTAAAAAGCAATGAAGGCTTAACGACATGAATTCAGAATTATAGTCGTAGTGGAATTTTTGCGAACACTAAAAAGAAATTAAATGGAGTTTCTGACAAGTAATATTACATGATCCTCACAGGTTAGAGAACGGGGGGTGTAACGAGCTCCTATATGTAATTCATTAGTTTAACTCTTGAAAGAAAACGCGAACAAGAGCCGTAGTAAAGAAACAGATGGTATCATGAAAACCCTCAGCCAGGCGTGCTTGGCTGTAGCACATGACAATTGTTGCAATATGAATGCATGCTTACCGTCATTAAAGGCTGTCACATTAAGAGAAGACATAAATCGACGTCTTGTGGAGATTCTGTAAATGCTGCATGGTTTTAGGTTCATTTCGCTAAGAGCCGTGATAAACTTAGAGTTCACTTCAATGCTATGATTGTGCGACATTGTCGAGGAGATTTAAAGGCTTATTGACGAAGAGCGAATAGAGCTTTCACTATAATGGGCACGATTGCCCTATAGTAGTCAAGGACGTCCGAGTCTGAGAGAAAATTGTTCCTCATTGGGGCGTGTCTGCGTCCTATGCAGATTTTCAAAGAATTCTCATGAAAGGAAAAACAGTATGTCTTTGTATGTTTGGTCCGTCATTGAAGGAGATCAGCTTGGTGAAGGTTTCATCAGTACCTGTTTCTATCTTGGCGTGGAAAATTATATGCAATTCTGGCAGAAACGTGATGGATGGGAGATGTTTTTGCGTTTGTAAAGTTGGATTTTGAGTAGTTATGTTAAATGAACGTGAACGATTTGATTTCTATGCAAGTGCTTAGGGTTTGATGACACTCTCTCGATTTCTGGAGTATTATGATTCAATATGCGAGATGCCAGGTTTGCGTAACTGTTCAGAAAAGCTTCCTTGTTCGAAAGACTGCATGTATAACCATGGAATGAATTTAAACGGTCAAGGGGTTTTGATGGACGAAAAGAATAAGAGATAAGTGGAATATAGAAAGCATGAGAGTATGCGACTTAGATCTTCTCCCTTGCACGACGGTAACCCTTCTTTCTCCTCGTTTTTGCATATTCGAGAATGATGAGTCTGTCTTTCTGACTCTTTTTAGTGTGGTTTTTGAGAGGGTCAGTGAATGACGTTAAGAATTACTGATAAGTGAGGGAGGGTTTGCAATCTATACAGGGCTTTGCGTTTTGTCCCATGAAGAATGGACAAATGTCT
>VCMS01000488.1:18739-42997 GCA_022539475.1 Gracilaria domingensis | reverse complement strand
ACGTTCTCAGTGTCCAACGTAAGGGATGGAGCATCCACTGCTTTTCGCGGCGTCCGGCCACTACTTGCCGAACTGGGTGTCATGTTCATGAGGCGTACAGCTGTTATAAGTGCCTCCGCCCAGAACTTCTGGGGCAATCCAGCATGAGAAAGCATTGATCTCACCATGTTCATAGCAGTGCGGTTGAACCGCTCAGCAGTTCCATTCTGCTGTGGAACATACGGAGCGCTGTTTTCCCAATCAATGCCTTCACTTGAAAGATACTTTCGAATGCCGATGTACTCTGGTCCGTTGTCAGAGTATAGTAATTTAACTTTCCTTTCTGTACGGCGCTCGAAGTTCAATTGAAAGCAGCGGAACTGGATTCGTAGATCTTTCCTTGTCTTCAGTAGCCTAACATCCTTGAACCCAGAACCCTTATCAATGAAGGACACAAAATACCTTTTCCCTCCAATGCTCGCCGTCCGTAAAGGGACACAGATGTCGGAATAAATGACATCACCTATGCCAACATTCGTTTCACTACGGGGGTCAAGTGGTAATCGTGTCATCTTTCCTTCGAGACAAGGAACGCACGAGGTATTTGTTTCCGGCTTCGAACGGATGTCCATGCCTTCTACTATTCCTTCATTGACCATTCTTTGCACAGTTTTTCTACTGGTGTGCCCTAATCTCTCATGTCATAATTGGAGGGCAGCCTCATTAGTTGTGGACGCTTTGTAGAGTTTTCACTCATCAAGGTACCAATCAGTTCATAGATGCCTCCTCTCTGGCCGATGGTAATGTTTAGATGATCCTTTGCAATAGTGCAGCTGGCTCCAGCAAAGGACACAGAGAAGCCATCGTTGGCCAACTGTGAGCAAGAGACCAGGTTGCAGTCTAGATCATCTGCGTAGAGCACATTCTTCAGGTTGATCAAAATGTCAGAGTCACATTCTGGTTGTCTCAGAGTGATGTCAAGGTTTCCAGAATGTGATGATTCTACCAGCCTTCCATCGCCAAGGGCAATGGTCCTAGGCGGTACTTTTTGGAAACCTTTGACAAGAACTTTCTCTCCAACCATGTGACAAGTTGCACCTGAGTCAATAACAAACACATGTTGCGTGCGAACAACTAGAGCTCGGTGCATGCTCCTAGTTCCCTCAGCCTGTACATCTTCAGGATTCCTATCCGGACAATCTTTCTTGAAATGGCCTTTCCTTCCGCATTGAAAACACCTTCCTTTCATTCGTGCCCTCAAAGCCTTCTTCGTTGCTGCAGGCTCCTGATCCTCAGTCACGTGTGTACCAGAGGCTGAAATGCTGTCATACTCTTGTAGAAGACGAGCTGTCGCTCTGTCCCACGTAAGATTTTCGTCGGCCATCGTCTGCAACGCTGACACCACTGCCCCATAAGGAGAGTCACCAGTGCTCCCGAAGCTTGACAAGAAGATTGCGACTTGCATCGAATCTTCAATTGCACTATCCATAGCCTCAAGCCGGCCAAACAGGGCCTCAAGGTCATCAATGTACTCTGACATCGTTTTATCCTCAGAGTACCGCGTTTGATGAAGCCTCGTCTGGATTTGCACCCGGCTAGCAGCATTGGTTGTAGCGTACCGCTCCTTCAGCTTCTTGTACATGAGATATGGATTACGGCGCTCATTGAAAATTGTTCGCAGTGGCTTGTCAGCCAAGCAGTGGACAAGGTACATGCGAACCTTTGCGATCTTCTTCCTAGTCTCCTCATCCAAAGCTTCAATGTCACGGTTGGGAACATTCTCAGTAGGATCACGCTGGACAAGAAACAGGAGTTCTTTTGATTCGAGCACGGCTTCAAAGCGCATCTGCCAGAGTGTGAAATCTTCTCCCCTTCTGGCTGTAAACTTTGGCAGCTTCTTGGAGAGTTCGTCGTCCATTGTCGACGCAGCGAACGCTGGACAAGCTCTAGTTCTCAGAATAAAAGCTGGGATTGTTGCAAAGTTCAGGGTGCAAAGCGGGGGGGCGATGCTACCACTGTTGGGTGGTGTGTTCGACTCGCAGTTTCTGCCATTACGGCATCGCAAGCCACCTTTTATAGAGAGTCGGCTACTCCAAAACCCGGCCAAAAGAATATAGCCTCAACGTAGCACCATTGCGGGGGGCTACAAATATCTACCATATTGATTGGTACAACATAAACTGCATTACGGAAGTCCATTACAAACACGAAGTATATACCATGCTCACCTCTCACGTAAGCTACAAACTCTGTCCTCTATACGTCAACCTCCGGTACTGATTTCCCTTATTTCTCACCGGTCTTGCGCAATCTGCACTCATCAAGGTTTAGTAGAAGCACTGCTTGGTGTGACAAACGAACGGAAGAGCTGGGGCGTGCGGTGGATCTTTGGTGCAGCGGTGCAGAAAAGAGCAGTTTAAGAGCCGCGCTGCAATCGCAGAATTGCGATGTGGAGCGGTAAAGCGTACGAATGTCCTGGAGGTGTGAAAGTGTGGCGATGACATGTAGAGGAGAAGGCAGGCAAACAAACTGTGATGAGGCCTTGCAGCGCTGCGGAGAAGTGATTTAGAGCGGCGGAGCGGCAAAGCGGCGAGGCGGAGAAGCAAGACGATGGAGCGTCGAGGAGATGAAGTGGACCGGCGTTGTTGTAGAACACCTGAGTTGTGGGGAACTGATCATGAGAGCGGTGAAGCAGAGCCGCGAAGCAGCAAAGCAGCGCGGAGGTAGAGTAGGGGAGTGGGTACAGTTACGATCGCCCGGGGTAATTTAATGAGCAAAATCCACTCGGGTGCCGCTACGGCCTATAGACACCGTAAAACCATTACCGATAATAGGCTCCACTATGAGAGCCGTTCAGCATAACAAAAGTAGTATCCCATATTGAAACTCAATCATGATAAACAAAAGGAAACTGAGCCTCTGTCTAATATTTGACCGTTCATCATCAGTGTCCGGAACAATTCCACTGTTACTAAATACGTTTGTGAAGCAACGCCATGCACTAAACACAAAAAAACAGAGCCTCTTACAGTGTTTAGCAGCCATAGCACTGCCGAAAAGAGCGATTGAACGGTGTCAACGTATGCGACACTGAACTAGAATGAAACAGACGCAAGGCACTGAGCGAAGGATGCCTGACCTCTTAAGCTAGTTGTAGGCAGGTGTGTCGTACAATATATTGCTATTGTAATTTATTGCAATATGCAATAAATATTACAAATTGCAGAGTGCTTGGTTATTGCAATTATATTGCACTTTTCTTCTTTATTGCAGTCGATATTGGGAAGCGTCTACCTTATTGCAATTGAGATTGCTGTGTGTGCAGTGTCTTGACACCCACGACAACCCAAGTACGATCTGAAAGGATATGACGATGTCCCATGCACAACTACAGGTGTACCTCCGACAGGATCGTACCTCATCTAAATGTAGCAGAAGCAAAATTGCTGTACATTAAAAGCGATTAGCTGTTCCTGTAAAAACTGCATATCCAAAACTTTGAACGAAATAAAGGAATTTTTGCGATGGAATTTTTCAATTTTGCCGTAGCGTATTCAATGTGACCGGGATACGGTAGATGACGTGCAATTTAAACTCTCTACAATTTTTTTTCGATGTCAATAGCCAAAAAACTCTCTCAAACTACGTATCATCTTGGCATTTTAACTGCTATTTTATTGACTTATTGCGTGAAATATCAATGCTTACTTAAGAGAAACGAAATGTATGGTACGCGTATTGCTATTCTATTGTTAGTTGCAGTGTGTATTGGAAACGTATTGCAAAATAAAAGAATTTGTATTGCAATATTGCAATATATATTGCAGAAAAGATGAATTATTTTATTGTATTGTTTATTGCGTTCTATGAGCAATAAATTGCAACTATATTGTCGACATGCTTTGTTGTAGGTGGTACACTTAGTGCAGTAACAAACAGGTGGACGTCATTTTTGTAACTGAATGACACGGGTGGTGACAATCCCAATAGCCCTTTTTAAATAAGGAAAACCTTGTCTCCTTTCAAAGTAAGAGGCTATTTTGAGATGCAAGACGTTTAATTAGCATGGCATAGATTTGCAGGAATACGGCTTATTTCAAAACAAGAGCCAAAATAAGAGAGCGCGCCGCACTTGGCGGCCAAAAACCTTAGCTTAAGACTCAGTCGCGCCGCGTGCCAGATCACCTTCGTTTCGAAAACCGGCAAACCACAACGGTTGCACCGGTTGAACCACGATCTTCTTCAGCTACCCCGGACCCGCAGATCTCTTCAACTGATACCAATTTGTCCATTCCTATACAGCATGAGTCACCTGCACCACATTTATCCATTCCATCAGCACTACAGCGTAGTCCGCAGCGCTTTGTGATGAACAAAGTGGAAAAAGAGTGGATCCTACGCACGTTACTTGCACACCAAGCACCACTTCAGAAGCTCAAAACGCTTGATCAAACATGCGCCAGAGTCGCTGCGCAAGCTCGTAGTCGCCATGTCCCAGACAACATCCTTGTGGAACAACAAACGCATTCAACATGACTTGGAGACGTGCGTATATGGCACGAGTTACCACTGAAATTGTGCGACATACGGCAATTTCCGTCACGGACATGGCGAAAAAAGTGGTAATTAACTCTCTACAGGGTAGTGCCGAAGACGACGGACCGATCGCAGCAGCACGTGGTAAAGAAAATGATGCGCAGCAAATGTTGGATCAAGCAGTTCTTGACTACAAAAACGTGGCTTCCAAGAAGACGCACACCACGTAAGATCGAGCTGAGCGAGCGCTTGCTCGCAACAGAGAGTCGCGCGCAGAAAAGAAAAAGCGCAATCGGGAACGAAAGGAAACCTTTGAGAAGAACAAACGTCTCCGTCAGCAGGAACGAGATGAAAAAGAAAAGCGCAGATCTGCTGCAGAAATGCAAGCTTTGCTGGCGCAAACACGCATCGCGAACGCCGCAATTGCGAGTGCGGCATTGCAACGCCGGTCCTTCAGTCCTTCGCTCCGCTCGCCTCGCTCCCTCGCTTCGCTCGGTCGCTTCGGCTCGCTTCGCTGCGGACTTTGCGCTCACCGCTCATCTCACCGCGACGAAGTAAAACAAGCCGTCTCTTTATGTATCTATCTCTGACTCCAGGTCATCGTCTTCATTTTCTTGGGCTGCTAAGGCAGCTAGCTTAGCTTCGTACCGGGAGCGAGGCTGCAGAGGATGACCACGCTGTCTCATGTGCCAGTTGCAGAGAAGCGCAGCGGTGTGACACGCGATAGGAAACAGTGCTTTTTCGAAAGACCAACGGCCCAAGAACAATATATAGCGGTTGTTTATGTAGCCGATGCCCCATTCATTCACCATACGTTGCTTTCTTATTCGCCTGTTATACACTGACAGATACATCCATGTGGTGTCTCGTTGCGTTTGTATGGAACAACGAGAGCTCCGCTGCCTGCAAACCCCATGTCGGCCATCCCATGCTGTCCTGGAGACAAGAAAGATGTCGGACCGCGAAACACTTCTGAGCTGGTGTACATGTTTCTGTCGCTTTCAGCACCTTTATCGGATATTTCTAGGCGTATAAACCTCCGTCTGTGTTTCCGGGATGCTAGTTTACAGTCCAAAAATCGCAGAAAAAAACGCTAGTATTTCATATGTTAAATTGCGATTAGTGGAAGTTTGAAGTGGAAGAAAAACTAGAGTAAACTCCACATTCTGCAGTATGGTTTGAATGGAATACTAGGCTTGACTTTCAAACTACGAGCTATTTCTAAGAAATATGAAAGTTGCTAGAATCTTAGAACTAACTTCCATTTCTGCTGGTTCACTAGTACTACCGGTCCATCGGTCCAAAAGAGCCATCGGTTCGAAAGCACGGTGGAAGTCCCATCCTAGCAGAAATGAATGTTATTGATGCAGTATTGCAGGTTCATGCAAGGTATAGCACCACATGAAAACAGGTCCAAACCGGTCATCGTACACATCTCCACCCTACTTCCCACCCCCGAAAATCCATTCTGACATCACCAAAGAAGCCCTGTATCATTTAGAAGACAATTACGCATCGAAACTCACCGAATAGATACCCTGAAAATGCTCTCGTTGCCCTCAATGTAGACGTCCCCTTGGTTAGTTTTCTGTTGCCTAGTCTCTTCGTCCATCCCAACATGGAAATAAACACACTTACCTAAACATTCTTCGCCATCTTCATCTCCCCAACTCCCTCGAAAACATCTCAACTGCACAATTTCCAGCACCGCCACCGATCCATTGCCATCCAACGCACCTGCACATGCACAAACACAAGCTAGTCAAATACTCCGTGAGATACTTTTCCATCTTCGAAACTTTCCCAAATGCACACTTATCTACTTACCATGTGTCCCTACCTCACCAATAGCCTCGAAAACACGAACCAAACTGTCCCGAAAATCCTGCACATACACATAAAACAGTAACCAGTTAGCATTCTTATCAGAACTCGAACAAAAAACATCTCGTACTTACCCCAACGCGTACCTTGCCATCCACACCGAACTCTGACGAACAAGAATTTGGAGTAATGGCAAAGAATGATTACCTGGAAGGCCTCCGTTGAGGTAATCATTCTTTCCATGACCCCAAACTCTTGTTCGTCAGAGTTCAGGGTCATTAGCATGATTCCTCTAGAAACCCAACCACCCAGCCACATCGTAACCATTATCCCTTATCCACTTCACCTTAAAAAACAGGTTACACATAGGAAACGAAGTAAACCACCGCCTTCCGCCCCATCCCCATTCCACTTCCAATCCAAAGATCCCGCACGCTATAACTCCATGAACCTATCGCGCTCATTCTCGCAAACAGCCCCCGCCGCGCAGTCACATATCCCGTTAGCTAACTCTTCGCTCTTCGAAACATTCTCAAATGAACACTCATCTACTTACCATGTGTCCCCTACCTCACCAATACCCTCGACAACACGCATCAAACTGTCCCAAAAGCCCTACGCATACGCATACAACATTATCCAGTTAGCATTCACATCAAAAGTCGAACGAAAAGCTTCTAAAACTTACCCATAGGCCCCCGCCCAAGAAATTCACGCTAACCTGCTTCCAAATCCTCTCCGTGCGTCCCGCAAAATCACGTAACGTTCCGCAGTTAGACTTCGCAAACACCATCAGCATCAAAAGGTCTCACTTACATTGAACCCATTCAGTACGCATCCCAAACATAAAAAACCTGAACTACTCCGGTTCCAATGCAAAGATTCCCCACGCTGCAGCTTCATGAACCTGTCGCGCTCATTCTCGCACACAGCCGCCGCCGCGCAAAAACACTGGTCAGAGTCGCGCATATTCGCCATATCAAACATTTACGCCTCGAACTTACGCTAAGAGTGTTCGAATCCGTTACAATTCCTAGTTACAGGCAACTTCTGACGCAAAGCGAACCAGGGCACGACTTTACTGCCACATCCGACAGGTCACAGAAGAAGAACTGTCAATTCCAGCCACGAGCGTGTACGATCAATCATCTGCGACGAGCCGCGCGATAGCGCCGTGCAGTGCTTGAACATTTCTGAAATTGTAGTCAGCCAAAGAGGATCGTAGCGAGATTTAGAAGGTCACCTCGCCACGCTGAGTAACCTGCAGAGAATAACGTAATACGTATCACGTGCAACGTGGTTGGTGCTAAAAAACAACTTACGTACTCTCCACCTGCAGGCAGAGTGCATCCAAAGATTAACCTCCCGCGCCGCTCCCCATACAGCCCTAACGACTCCCTCTTGCAAGCAACTATCCGCTATAACGAACTACTCCATCATCAGTCATACCTCTAGCCACGCGCACCATGCAGCACTAGTAGTCTACCGACCGAACTGCTCAGTCCAAGTCAGATACCGCGCGCCAGCCTCTCTCGTTTACAGCGTATCTAGGTAATTTCGTACTGACAGAGCAGCGAGCGGTAATTGACTCCAGACCCGCACTGTCGCTATCAACGCACAACTACTCTCTCACCGAGAGATAGCCCATCATTCCGTGTATGAGCAACGGCAATGATATGAAGATGAGTGAGTCCAGGCTGATCGCAACTCATTTAGTTAATCATTCACACTCGGCGAATAGGTGAGTAGCAGAAATCGAGCACACTTCGAAGAGTGTATGGCGAGTTAGACCCAGAAATGTAATCGCGGTTTACTTTGAGGAATGGGCATTTCCCACAGTTACCTGTAAATATCAGCTGGGCCCGTTGCCATTGCTGGCCAATACCGCTATGGGACGGTGTACTACACCATGCCGTTGGATGCACCATTACGAGACAATGAAGTAGTGCACCTGAGAGTTGCCTACACACGGCTGCCACGTGTTCGGACCCCTGCGGTGTGCACCACGATGCTACATTATAGTTTAAGAACCTAATTAGTGACGTCGACCTCGTCGTCCGCGACAACGCTTGCACAAAGTCAACCAGACACTTCTAAATGAAAGCTCTGTTGTCGAGTAGCGCGTCTACCTGCGCACCTCGCGACTCATCACATCCCAGTGATGCTCTGCGCCAACCGCCTACGTGGTTATCACTTCTCGTCGTAGTCATAGCACGCGATCTATGGTACAGTCGTACCTACCCCTGCTCGGACCTTGGTAGGGATAACAGCTACTAGTTGATTCGGAAGCAGCCTGAATTGGTGTCACCGATAAGCCTAGGGAATAATGATATATCGAATATCGGAAACCCCTCGCTAATTAAGCTTTTCTGCCGTGTTTGCGGGAAACCAACTGCTATTACCGTGTGAGGGGAGGATCTCGCCCCCCAGCTCGTCCGGTCACTTCATGGCGCCGAGCCGAGTGGAATCGTCCCTACCTTTCCGTGACGCGTGCTACGCGTAGTGGTGCTCGTGGCAACGATGGTATCGGATTGTGTTGCTCTGTCCGCGTGCTGCAGATCGTCATGCAACCTGCATACCTTTGCGGTACTGTTCATCGTTGCCATGCCACCCCATCTCTGGAGTTTCTCAATTCGTTATCCTAGCAGACTGCCTACACCTCTGATATGTCGCATTTCCACTCGACGCTCGAGTAGATCGCGAGTTGACGGTTACAGAAGGCTCTGTCACTGGTCTACTATCTCCACAGAGCGACCTCACGGACAGATCTGATAGTAATCGACTTCGCGAGTTTGCCCACACTCCCTCCCCCGAAACAGAATGTCGCCGCCCATAGTTATAGCTCCAAAACTAGCAACAAGCAGTCGCAGGAGACGCCCCCTAACTTACCCCGCCCCTCTAGACCGCAACGTGCGATAAAGTTCCGTAGCACTCCAAGCCAACGGCCGACGACACACTTCTCTCCAGACAACAGTCTACGACGCCCTACCTCATCGCCGAGCCGCAGCACAGCATGACTCCCGACGCATCGACTCGCGGAACTCGCCTCCCAAGAACCAACCCTTCCACAACTCAGTTGAACCGCGAGACTTCCTCCACCCGTCAGTCATCCCACGCGCTCAGAGAGAAAAACCACATACTCATAAGCTCGCACTGTATCTATGATGTCACTGCATCCTATAAACTCGGAAAGCGCGGATGTATCTGTTAGACCTCAAGCTCGATCTCAACATATCTCAAGACAATCGCGAATCGACCTTTCCCGTCTTCAACCTTCTACCTACACGATGCTCGAGTATCGAGCTTCACGACCATGTCGAAGTCGTCAGAACACTCCATAAAGTTGCTCCGTTTACTGAATACAGCAAGCTCCATTCGCTTCACCTCAACATCGAGCCTCATACAACAACTCTAACTTGCTCGCGCCACCCTCTACCTCAGTGAAGCCGTTGAAAGATACCGTTTCAGATGTCGGTAACCAGCTATACAAGGTTTCTCAATCATTACAAACAGAGCTAATCCTCTGCGCATAACCCAACGCAAGCTCATGCTTTCATCCAGTCAACTTCGATGACCAGGAACTAACCGCAATCGCGAGCTACGCCTATGGTTCGGGAGACTCGCCGCCATGTGCTTTCTTACCCCGAATATAAAATAGATGTTCTCAGAATGAATCTGGCAATAGCGACCCTAGTCGATATTGCGCACTATGTACTCACGCGGACAGGCCCACGACGTCATGCGCGGCTACTAACCCAGTATCACCTGCACGAGAGCTAACATTCGTCTGCTCAGTTCAGAACTCATGATCACAGTGCTATCCACCTCTTAAAAGTTCGTTCTGGGCAGTTATTCCTACTTCACATCATCCCTCGCACAGAATTTTCAATGACTCCTTCCGCAGAAAGTGCATACGCGAGTAACTGACAACACTCGTACGATAGAATAGCCCTCACACACTTCACACGTCCGACATCGATCACATCCATCAATGAACACAAATTCCTTGAAAGCTCGCTGCCTACAAGAACCCTCATGACGAAGACCCGCATTGTGCGATGCAAGACTCGTGCCAGCCAAGAAAGTCCACCTTAAAGAACCTATGCCTCAAAAAATACTCTGTTGTCATTATCGGTATTAAAGTTTTCCCTAGTCCCTGCACTCCAAGGTGAGTCCTATTCAATGATCCAGTACTCCATAACACACCGTCGCTAACCCCGAAGAACCAAGAAACAATGTACTCAGGCAAATCTTGCTGAGCTGTCATGGTCACAAACGTCCATAGCAATTCCTTCTGCCACCGTTGTCTCCTTCCCAACTGAGAGCGGCGCTCTGTAGTATTTTTTCCAGCTTGGTTTACGAAGGTTGCAAGAACCTTTCCAACCTGATCTCACCCAAACCTACTCTCACCAGAGCGAACCCCGCCTCACAACATTTGCAAACCAGAAAAAGACATGATGACCTACGTCTCGACCCGCAGATTCATGCCTCTCCTCTCCCAAGACTACCGGTTGCAAGACCTCAAAGAAAAGCTGCAGAACTTCCTACTCACCTCTCTCTCTCCATACAAGTCCTTTCTGCGAATCTTACCCTCTTCTCAACATCTCTTCACACTGCTCACTCCCTTATTCAATCTTCTCCTTCGAGCCCCTTCACAACTTCACCTTGGCATCCTCTAAGCTCACAAACTCGCCCACAATGAACCCCTGAAGTCCGATTCTTCTTCACACTTCCTGGGTCTTCAATGGTCCTCCAGGTTCGTTTCAGTCCATCAGAAAAATCTATTCTTACTACGCCAAACTCCATCCTAGCTGACATCGAAAGCTCGTTTCCCGGCTCCAGGCTCATATTGATTTCGACATCTGAAAAGGGTAAGTTCTCAACGGCCTTCTTCACCACTGACCGGAATCAGAGCATGCTAGAAGCAAAGGACTATCGCGCCCTCCGACTATTTCCCCTTCATCGAAATGCATCTTTCGACCGTTGCTGCGTGAGTATCTCCCGCCCCCAATAACACCACGTTTTCACCTCTTACGTCGATCTCGTCCAATAACGTTCTTCACTACCACAAAACTGCCCCAGAATGGACTATGATCGCTTACCCTCTTGGAGACTCTCATCAAACTTCCAAGACTCAAACTTCTCACGATTTTGGGTCCATACCAGGCCTCAACTTTCCGTTACTCTCAAATCCATTCCTGGATCACATCAGTTCCAGAATCCGCGATAGCGGAGGCCTCCATTCGTATGCAGGTTGTGTACGACACGCGCATCTCACCTCCAAGAACCACTACCCCGTACCTCTCGCAGAAGATCAACTGCGCATAAGGAAACATGACTCAAAATCCAAGAGTTCGCAGGATTTCTTACACCTCATCTCGTAAGAAACACTTCTCCATGTCTACCAAACTGGGCCAGTCGTTTGTCGGAGCGTGTCCCCTCCATGGTTCTGATTTGTAGTTCATCTCGCTCTCCACATCATCACGGCCGACAAGTAATCTACAGGTCATCAAACGTCCCGTCATCTTAACTCTCACAGATTTTCTCAAAACTACATTGCAGTCATCAACCAAAATCTCTCGCGACGCCCTCTCTTCCTTCCGCACCCTAACTTAGAAAATCTTCAACGTTGGACAACCCCCATGACATCAAAATCAACGTCGTTAAACTCCGCTTACATGTTTCTGGATTCTGCCCTCGCTGATGACTAGCGTCGTTCCATCAATGCCATTAGACTGCGAGAGCGGAGTCTCTTTTGTTAACGTATTTTTCCAACCACTTCTTCGGCCCTTCCAAGTCCCCAAATCTCTACCGTCCTGGTGAATGAACTCCTCCTCCCGTGTGACTTCCCGACCGCATGGTTAGCAAAGTCTTATCCCGGTCGCTTTAAGAGATGTAAACCAAACAATTATCGATTCTGAATTTGCCTTTGTTCGCTTCTTCGAGGAAACGGAGGCCGTTGGATAACATGACGAATCCTTGAAACTGCATTTCCCGTCCCGCTGGGCCACGATGACAGGAAGATCAACATGAAAACCTCCCAATTCTCGAAAACGTCAACAACTGCATCTGTATCCCCATTGTTCCGGTCTCGCCCATTCTCTTCGACAAAGGCCTACACATCCTCCGACATCCCCCCCATTTTTCCCTCCCATGCACTGAAGTTCCACCGATTCTACATTAACAGATTTATCGCAATCCCCGAGCTCGTTACACTAGCCATCCAATCACCAAACTTCGTAACGAAACCCTAATGCATTGTGATGTTCTATCCGATTCTCCTTCATGTAATCCTTCTTGCACAGGACCTTCCACTCACATCCCTCTCTCAGTTATGTCGTAGAACATCACGGTCCCCCGGACTGCAGCATGTCAACATAGCAATCCAGTAACAGCTCCGAGCCTTCCAGAATCTCTCCCATAAACACATCTTCTCGACAGCAAGGTACATTTCCTTTCGACGGAATCCATAAACCACATGCCCACCCGTCATCATTTCCATGCCGCGCATCTTCAGCATTCGATGGCCATTTCTAACTCTGTGGATAACTCTGCTGCATGCGACCCTCACGGTCTTCAGTATACTCTCAAGTGCCAGTGTAGATATTTCCCGAACAAGTGAAACAACACTTGTCTCTTACCACCTCTCCCTCGTCAGAACTCTGCGCGCGAACAACGGACAGCTACAGGCATCAAGACGTGCCAGGATGCATAATGTTTCATCCACTGGATCCCTCTCTTCGGTATATCCTCGAACTGTCCTTATGTAAAACGGCGTTAGCCCCATGACACCTACGCAGCACCCTCCAGCTCAGGTGTTTCCGAAAAAACAAGTCACATGGTTCATCTTTGGTTGCATGATATGGGTTAAAGCCCGAGAAACATATATTCTTCTCAACCTGCTGAGTGTTTCCCACGACGGACAGAATCTAACATCCATTTGCATTCTATTGGGTAGGAGTTTTTCACGGACCTCTCTGGTTTGTATTTCAACTTGTTCTGCTCCCTTTCATATTTTATCGGGGTCCTTACAAGCAGTCGTAGAAACCTAGTCCCATCTATAATTTCTACTTTCCATGGCGTTTTCGAACACCGTATTGCATTCACTTAAGCCTGTTTTCAACCGGTCTGCGAAACAAACGTGCGTTAACTGTTTCACACATCATCTTCCATTTTCATTCCTCGGATAGATTCCCAACGTGGCTTCATTACCTCCGTCTCCACAATTTGCATCAACAAATGGTCGCCTCCACCACGTACGGATGGCGTGTACGCCCTCATCTCCATGGCAAGATCCATTGGGCACCGTGCACTATCTCCCTCCATCAACAACCAGCACACTGTGTCTTTCTCAGTCAACTGTCTCACTCCGTTGCTCAGTTCCTTGCGGTAAACTCATCTCGAAGCATTAGCTCTCTTGGTCTCGTCCTTGGGCTATTGAAGTATGAGTTCATAGACCGGTCTGTCGCAACACCAACAAACTCTCGTTACTTCAGTGTTGTACCGCTCCTGCTCTTTACTGTCACAGTCTCGTTCCTTTATCCCTCCACGTCTGAGAGCCTCTTCACAGAGTGTATGAGAACCTCTTTCTCTGACCTTAACCTCCAGTTGCTCTATTTCTTTCGAGCTAAGTCGTAACAGCTCCATTTAGACTTTGCTTGTCCTCTATTGTACATACAAATCTCTCTTCAGTTCCATCTTTTCCAAAAGCTCGTATCGCGAGTAAGGATATCATCTTCATCTCTTTTCCATTAGCAACCATCAGGAAAAAGCCTCCTGAACAAAGCACCAGATCAACATTCTTTATCTTCCATTACTTTCTCTACGTCGCGTTTGCTATGACAGGTTGCCATCGTTCCCCATCCGTCTTATTTCTCATTTCCACTGGTTCGTCCTTCTTCGACCTAATTGAACGTTTGCGTGAACTCACCTGTGACTGTGTCGGTTGTATCTCGTCTTCGTCTTCGTCTTCCTTGTGTCTGGACTCATATGACTGGACGGAATCATGCCTGCCTTCGATTGGAGCCAATATCGTGCATTTCCGCGTCCACTTATCTTCGCCTCCACGTTATCATTTTCCTCCACGTCATTTGGATATCTACTGCGTCCTGCTCCCGTCCTTTCTTCCCACTGCCTTTCTTGGCACGAGAGACACCCTCATTCATTTCTCGTTCCTCTTCACTTTCTCGAATCTAACTGTTACGTTCTGTTCCGGCAGCGCTTCTGGTATCTCCCATCCCCAGGTTCGGCTTAGGTTCGGCTCTCACGATGGCGCAATCCACGATTTCCATCTCCGCATTGTCATCCGCAGTTCTCACCTTGTCGAAACAATCATCGATACGAAGACCTTCTGTTCCTCCACTGCCTCTTTCCTCTTACATTCTGACGTACAGCCGTTCTCTCTTATTTCCTTTCATCGCTTTGAAATCTACATTTCCATCATCTGACCCTTGCTCTTCCATTGCAGCCATGTGCGTGTAACAGGCTCACGCATTGCACTTCCTTGGCTTGAACGGTTTCACTTATTGTGCGTTCCGTCGTGCAGTGAGCTCCTGACCTCCTTCTCGGTTTTACTTCCGATACTGTAATGAAGATTTTGGTTTAGCGAAGTCCAAGGCACGAGGTGCTCGGCCTCGGCTTACCTCTCCCATTAGTCAGCCACTACTTCGTGAGACGACCCGCGCCTCCTAGTTGGCCACCCCAGTATGCCCAGCGCTCCGCGGTACCGATGCCTTTCGCGTTTACCAACCTCATGCTCCCGCACGTTGAGGGCCATCCGAGATCTTCGGCCTTACGTGTGCCGGTAGTATTACGGAACAGATATTGAAACGGTTGAACGGTACTGGAAGGTAATATGATTGAGAGTTATGTGAGGGTTATTTATCCGGGTGCCCAGGGGGGAACTTTGGGAATTTTTTATGGTTTTTTAAAGGGAGGGAAGTTAACCTGCGTTACCTGCATATATGGAGAAAAGCATCTGCGCATTCTGTGGGCGGTCGCATCAATTTTTGGACCTTTTCCCGGGTCCATATCCGACTTGGTCCGAATTTTCCTGGATGTTGGCCCTGCATATACAATACGGCCACTTTCAACGATCTTTCAATCACATATGCATCAACAGTTACACAGGTACAGCTTGAGTGTACATATGAGTGTATTTCTGCCATCATAGGCACCAAGTGTTCAATACAATTTACTTCAACACAAAAGCGTTCTCACTACATTGAGCCCATACTAAGTTCAAGGACATTGTCTAAACTAGGTTAACCTTTCCCAAGGATATGGTGCGCCATAGTCAACGTAAATTCGTCGTGCCCTTAAATGTCCCTTGAGGCCTGACTACGAGGAGTCGTAAAGGTTTTTTTCTCCAAAAGCCCCAAATGTTGTAAGCCTGTACCCTGGGGGCTGGCGAAAGTGAGAGTACAGTTTGGGTTTGCATGCCATTTAGAAATCCATTTCTTCCAATTCCTTGTCCTCATCACCTTCACGATATGACGCGTCATTATATAGCCCGCTACACAGAAAGAGCAGGAACTATCCAGCATGACCAGCGTTGACTTCAGTATCATAATGCGGAGAGTGTGTACATTTGCCCCTTCACCCTCACTTGCATTCAATACTTCCTGAACCGAGATGCAGTGGCCCCCAGCATTCCGTCTCCATACGTCAAATGTGTGGTATTGGCGTCGGCTTAGATCATGATACACCAAGGTCCCATAAAAGTATCCAATAACCTCCCCTTCGGAAAACGCCCTACTCGTAAATACTCCATTTCCACTTGCTGCATGTTGATATTCGACTTCTTCACATAGAGCCATAGCGATGTCGCCTCGACAGAGAGTAAAGTGTGACTGTCCAACGTAGTCATCTTCCCTTGTAAGGCAAGTGGCCACTCATGGAACGGTTTCTCTTTGTACGTAGTGATAAGACCAGGTTCATTCCAATAGGTGATAGGTACGACATATATGGAATGGAAAGATTGGTACGATGGAATCCCTGGGCATTCCATATAGTCGAAGTCTTTCGTTTCCGTTCAGGAAATTTGGCATCCACCACATAAGACGATTAACTACCTCATTCTAACCGTTCTTTCATCTTCAATTCATGCGCCAACCTTCTTGCTAATGCACAATAGCATTGTGCTTGCATGAGAGAAACACTGCTCATCTTGCTCACATCCAATGAAACGCCGAGGCCCCTCAATATCCATACATGCCAGCGCGCACGAGAACGTCCGGAGTAGAGATCAACCACAACATCCCGGATTCGAGAACTTCGCTATCAGCTCCATCAGTAGCTGCCTCGACTTTTTTCTGGACGAGCCTTCGCGGTTCGAATTCTTCTACACTCTTCACTGTCCATCGGAGACTCTCCACAGGCATAAGATTTGGAACCTGGTCAATGATTAGAAAGTGCCCAGGATAGCGAGCTGAAACGTAGTTGAAGTTCTGATAGTTCACCATTACCTTCTGTTCCGCTACGGGTTTCCATTCCTCACGCCATGCACGGCGTACTCCGTCGCCCCAAACAGGCGAGTAGTATTACGCGCAGGTTTCTTCAAGGGTTCGAACGAGAACGAATGAAGTTCATGGCGTCAAATCCCACTAGAATGATCGTTTCTTCGCGTTGGCGTCCTCTACTGTGCTCTCGGCAAAATCTCTTGCCCAGTCCTCCAAACTGGTCAACTGCAGCACAAAACAAATGTCCTCCTGCGAACATGGATGCCATGAGTCCCCAGTATGTCCATATCATGGTCAGCCAATCGTCGTACTCGCTGCGCGGATCCATATGGGGGTCTCGTGAAGCACAACCTGAACTTTGCCTTCCAAAGATGTATCCGAATGGGAAGATATACCATGGGCCTCCACCAGTTCGTCATATCCGACACAATCATTGAGGAAATTGCTTCTCCATGCATTCCTCGCACCACATCAGAGCATTTAACATGCGACGTTCATCAAAGTCCATGAGGGGTGAACCCCATCTGGAGTTATCTTTCGCCCAACAGAGGCACCAGGATGTAATCCCTTCTTCATTTTCCGCTATCGAGGATGGACGATGACATCGAGTTAACTGAGCTTTTCCTGCGCTTTCCTCTTGGAAAAGCTCGAATCTGTATCGAGTTCCAACCTTAACCGTGACCGGTATACTTCCTCCATCCTGCCTGAAAAACGGCCCTAGGGATAAGTCGAGATGGTTGGAAGTTTATGTACAGACATCGCTGACGAATAGGAGACATTACTCTTCTGAATACATGAAACGGGTGTACTCGTGCGGACGGCCTGAATTGTCTGAAGCTTTCCAACCAAATTTCCATCTTGACGTTGGGACATTTGTATAGAAGCTATTCAACACAATCTTTGCTGAAATCTGCCAAGAATTCCTTTGCCAACTCCCGTAAGTTGGCGTCGATAGTATCCGGAAGAGTATGAACCCAAGAAACGTGTCGTTCACATCCAACGTGGGTTTCAGTTCTTCCCCCAACTTATGAAAAGCTGACTCCGGACTGTACCCAACAGAGCGAATTCAATGACATGGAACCCAAGCGACTTCTTTCTACAAGCAGGTATGGCAGCAACCTCTGCTCACCATCACCAAAGCCTAAGTTGAGGCAAGAAAATCCCATCCCTTACAAATCGTTTGCACTGCATTGCCATCCGTCTCCCGTGCGTCTCATTCGAAGCTATGTGCCGTCGACGAACTGCACAGCTCTATGGTTCCCTTCCCGGTCCTTCCTCTCTTCGCCGCTGGGAGATTTCTCTCCGAAGTATATGCTTCACGAAAGAGAATAGAGTAACTGCTGAAAACGATGGGAGGCCCAACCTGAACGTATTCTCTTCGTCTGCGTACTGCCTGGACCATTCGTTGAAAAGGTCATTCCAGAAAGCCCGTTCTATGTACGAGTTACCGTTTCGACATCCTTTTCAAGACTCCAGGTAAACAAATCTCTCACGCGCCATCAGAATTCTCGTCGTCTAGATCATGATACGCGTATATTTGTAGACCCTGCTCAGAAAACGCACGTCCAGACAGATCTTCGTGAGTTCTTTTGCGGAGTAGTTTTGGAAAGACCTTGACCGCAGTGTGATGAACTCTTGTGCACATGGCAGGTGTTCACGGTTTGATACAGCGTATTCCACAACTTCCGTGTACCCAACTTCACGCGGATTACCAGTACCACTTCTTGAAGCGCATACGCATCTCGCAACTCAATGAACAACCCCCAACAGTTCAAGAAACGCGTTGTCATGCTGGCTGAATCGAACGACCGCTAGAGGATGCGCTAGAGAACCGTGCCGTGGTTCTCATCGGCCAGCACACTCTGCATAAGAGTCCGAGGAGCGTCATTTCCGGTGGACGCCATGTAAGAACTGAGAATCGGAAAGGACGCAAGTAACGAGTATTGTGGAACGTAGAAGTTTCGGAGATGTTTAAATGGTGGGAAGCGTCGGAAACGTCGGAAGCGTCGGAAACAATGGTGGAGAGCGCGGTTGCGACGGATTACCGAGAACTGAGCGGGTAATGAATAGAGAGACGAGAGTGGATCTAAACACATCAAACCGGTGGGGCACCTCAGTATGTGCAGTGCATTATATGTCTAGTATGTAAACCAACGTAGAAAACACTGGTTCGTACATCTTTGAACATCGCCCGAGCGCCGTGTGGAACCGCGGTTCGCCGAGTTCATAGCCGAATCATAGCTATGATCTCGCTATGAACTCGGCGTACCGCGGTTCCGGCACGGCGCATCTGACGAAACGCCACGTGTATACCGCCGAAAGACCCCCCCTGAGGACCCCCCTGGAGGACCCCTTGCTGGCGTTTATGTGGGCAGTGACGTCGAATAAACGGGGAGCGATGGAGACGCGGATGACACTTCGACACATTGTGTAGCAAGCGTGGAACGACGGGAAGGGCTTGAGGAGGAGAGACGATCGGTGGAGCGGGAGCAGCGCACGAGGGCGGCGGCCATCGACGGGGCGTCACTTATTCACTGCCCACATAAACGCCAGCAACACCACCCGGTAGTGGTGGTGTGGGTGAGAACAGGTGCTTTGTGCGCATTGTTAGTAGAAGTGGTCTCCAGGGAGTCCTCAGGGGGGTCCTTTCGCGGTATACACGTGGCGTTTCGTCAGATGCGCCGTGCCGGAACCGCCGGTTCGCCGAGTTCATAGCCGAGATCATAGCTATGATCTCGGCTATGAACTCGGCGAACCGCGTTCCCACACGGCGCTTGGGCGATGTTCCAAAGATGATGAAAGGCGGGACAGTG
This sequence comes from Gracilaria domingensis, assembly GCA_022539475.1. Classification (NCBI taxonomy): domain Eukaryota; phylum Rhodophyta; class Florideophyceae; order Gracilariales; family Gracilariaceae; genus Gracilaria; species Gracilaria domingensis. The sequence goes on along the minus strand of VCMS01000488.1, from coordinate 23,385 downwards.
GTCAACCAGGACGGAATCAGACATTGATCCAACCATTTATAACCATCAGAACTGTACCCACACTGCTCACGTGGGCATTGCAGCCGTTTTGAACGTGATGTTGCGTCATTGTGCTCACGCGAGAAAGGGCGGAGATTCGAACACGACGGTTGCAACTTCACGGGAGCAAACGTACGATTTGAAGAACACCAGGACTCGTGTGTATCACACCACTGGCACCATATAATGGATATGAGGGACTGGGAAAGGGTCAAATGAGACGCTCTCGAAAGGTGAGAAAGCCTCGACGAACCATGCACCACAACTTCGGAGCGGACCAAACCTGCTGAACCGAACGCAGCGACGGGGAACGCATCCACAGCTATGAAGTCAAGCCGCACCAGGCGAAGAAGTGACTTGTTGTTGGGAGGAGGCAGGAGGGAACAAAGCAGCGATTGGAAGCTGTTCTCGTTGAAGTGGACGCTGGTGGAGGGAAGACAACGTTCAGAAGGGAAATGCATGGACATGCTCTGCAGGGAAAACCAGGGGAAGATGTAGTTGGTATATTGGCGAGCGAAGATATCTCATGAGCTTGACACTCCCTATCCCTATCCTTTAAGTGTACCGATGAAGATTCTGTTCCGAAGACATTGAAGACATAACAGGCCCGATTTCTACGCCTGGGACCTGGACTTAATGTCTAAGGTGGGTGACGTGTAAGCGCTGATGAAGGGACAAGGGTGCTCTGAGTTCCAAATTCGTCGCCCCTGAGAAGCCATCGAATACTGCTGGAAACGGGTGCGGAGTGGTAGAACCTAAACTCTATCAGTGCCCGAAGCGAATGTCGATGAAAGTGGCTCATGTGAAAACCCCGTCGAATGCTAAAAACCCCAAGGCGGGAAACAAGCGCAAGTGCCAAAGCTGAAAACACCATCGAACGTTCACGGTGGTTGAAAGCAGATGCAAGAATTCAAGATGACCACGACCCCAGAGAGTGCTGTATCGGCATTTCGTAAACAAACTGCTACGATTGTGCAGTCTGGAGCATCGAGGAACAGCACTGCGGAAGCTATTACTCAGGCTGGAAATCGCAGTGGGAGTGACAATGGAAGTGATTGACGTGGATGAAGACGAAGACGAAGACGTGGTTCTAGTGAAGGAAAGCCTTGGAAGCAACGTCAATGAACTCTTGATGAAGGTGATGTGATACTCCTGATGATGTCGATACGAGTTTAGCGAGTTTGGTATTTGACTTAGATCATTACGAGTATGTGTCTGTTCAAGTCGATATTGAGCTCATTCAAGTTCCAGAAATGACTGTGAGAGGGTTGTTCCGTAATCATGTCGAGGCTCTGAAAGAAGAGATTGGACGCAAAAGCTTCTTACAGGCACTTGGGACCATGAGCGTTGGCTGTTCTGTCTCAGGATGTGTCCGAGAAGGACATAGTGCAGAACAATTGCTTGAAAGTGAATTGTGTGCTGATTGGATGGAGCTCAATCGTCATGTAGCACTCAAAGAGCTCTGTGAATCTATGCCCAACATTAGGAATCTATGTGAAGGTCTTTGTGTTTCGCTGTGGAAGAGAAAAGATGGACAGAAGATGACACGAGAGAAATCTTGGCAATGTGCTAAACGATGGATTGAAGCAAGCTCGTTTTATGGGTTTTGCTGACAAGGTGCATTCTATTGTGTCATTTATAAGGGTCCTTTTGAGGAAGAGAAGAAGGACTTGAGCAAGATGACGAGGACCTCTGTCGCAGGTGCACTAAGTGTTTGCGGTATCAATTGGCCAGTACAATATCAAGCATTTGGCAAGATTTGCAGAGATGGGGTTGGAAGGTGGCGAGAAGTCCTGGATTGCTGGAACATTTGGAGCGGATTTGTGCGGACTAGCCATGAGATTGGAATTTCTTGTATATCAAAGTGATGAATTCTTTACATCCGGATGAGCATTACAACCCACTTCACGCTCGACGCTATGGTTGCATACTTTTCGCAGGAGGCGAGTGTCGAAACTGACGGGTCGTTTTTGGAAGACGTACGCAATACTCTCTTTATCTGCTGTAAGAGGCTTCATCTTTGGCAGAGGAGCTTTCGAAGAAGAACGAAAGTTACATTGGAAAGAAGCGTATGCCATGAAGGTGGAAATGACAAAGTTTGAAATTGCGCACCGTTCGTGAGACTTGCAACAGCAGGCACGCACGAATTCGAAGTACCTTCGAATAAGAAGCTCTGGGAAGGAAGGGATTTGAGAAGAGTCTGGTTTGGCTCGTGATAAGCTGGCAACGGTGTTAAGGGATGGATATGTTGAAACCTGCCACTCGGTACTTACGCCGACTGAAGCCACAATAGTCTGAGACCAAGCGGTAGACGAGTCTACAACGCAGAGAGATGGCCACACGTTCGGCAACGTAGCGAAGGCTAAAGCGCCAGTGCGCAAGGGCTCTAAGGACTCTGATGTAGAAAGTGAAGAGAAATGCCATCGGACAGACAAGAAGCATGAGGAGTTGCAAGACGAAAGCCGTCGAACGAGGAAATGCAAATGAGAGACGTGAACCCTAATCAACGAAGAAGTCAAGACGGAGGGTATTCATCTGTTCAGGATGAAGTTACGGTCAGTCATCTGCGGAGTCTTGGTGGCGAAGGGGGTGAGAAACTTGTTGACAGTCATCCCGATATCCTTGGCAGGCAGACACAGAGCTCAGATGGAGTACCATTGTGGTCTCACAGGCAGAGCCACTGACCCCGTTCATGACACAGTTACCGGCAGTATTGGTGCGCCAGGTCTGAAGAAGGCTGAAGAAGAAGCATATGCAGGTGACGATTCGTGGCTAAAGTTGGTGACAGACCCTTACCAAAAGCAAGTGGCCGATGGAGTGGAGAATGTTCCATTAAATCTGTGTACCGCGTGGATGGATGGCGATACATCTCCAGAAGCAAACCACCGGGGCCACTTTTCGTTGGGCCCAAAACGACTTTGAAAGGTGCACGCAGTGGCAGTCTTTTGCTATGCAGCGATCGATCGGCCATAAACTCCTGAACGTCGGCAATGGAGGCATGGAGGTCGAAAGATTCGAGAAGACGTTATGGGGGGGATGCACTGAAGAACGATCTCTTCGTATGTCTATTTTGTGAAGAAAGAAGCGTCGAGTCTCGAGACAGAGGTTTTCTGTATTCTGAACGGCTTTGCATCGGGATGGAGGTTGGTGAAGCTGACAGAGAGTTTGAGCATAGCTATTGACGGGAAATGTAGTGGTGGAATTACTGGACTTCTTCCGAGGGACTTCAGAGGGCTTCCAGACCTTAGGATACCAGAGAACGCGGAACTCACATGGAACCGGATATCAACGCAGATGCGTTAGAAGGTAATGATATCCAGAAGAGGCATAGTGGATGGAATTGGAAGGCAGCCGTAGAAGACAATGTGCTTGGAAGAAGAGAGCTTTATGGATGCGCGGATGGGACAGAGTATGTGACTTTAATGGTTTACTAAGATAATAGGGTGGAAAAGGAGAATGTATGCGCCGAAGACGGGGGGGGATGTTATGCACTGCAGTTGGATGCAAGCGGCAGCCAGTTTACTACGGATTTCCCGACTTGGCGAAATGAGGGATAAGCTGGAAGAAAAGAAGAACCCGGGTAAAGCTTATGATGGTGTCCGGAAGTGTGGTTCGGTTTTCCATTTTTGGGTATGTAAAGGGTCTGCATACACACTACGCAGTTACTCCCAAGGCATTTGAAGTTTGGGCACGGGGGATGTTTGTGAGCGAAGTTTTTCGTTCCGCCTAAGTCTATATTTATTGAAGAGGTGATGTGTTCCATGCAGGCGCTTCAAATGAGGATGGAGAGACTTCCCCGAGATTTCCTTGTTCGTTACCACATGACATGGTACCGTGAGAAATCAAACTCCCGGATGCGGTACCCTTAACCCACACTTTGACCTCAGTTCAACGGAGGATGAAGACATGGTTAGTATGAAGAGAAGAGGAAGAATCCACGAAATCGAATTTGGAGGAGGAGAATAGATGAGGTGAAGTAGAGAGAGGGAAAACAGTAGAGAAGATGAACGAAGATGAGAATATGAAGTGGAGGAGATTGAAAACGATCTTGAGGATGGCGAAGAGGATGAGTGATATGTGATGAAACTTTGTGGTGAATTATGTGTGAAATATAGTTTCGAAGTAATGATCTGTAATCGAGCAGAAAGTTTAAGAATTGTGGATGCGACGACTATCCAAGATGAAGGGTAGGATAATACCATAAACAAACACTTCAATCCTGGGAGGAGCGTCATGAACAGTGGGACTATGTTTTTAGAGGAAGAGATTCTGTTTAGTTGAAACATGTAATTCAGTTATGTACTTATGCTTCGTACTCTACTTGTCTCGCCTTGTGAATACGTCGCAGAAGGCAGTGATGTTGTGTCGGAGGTTCTAGGGTCTCCCCAATGGCGCACAAGTATGTTTGGGTTGATTCTTGGGTGGTGCTTTGAACGATCCGGGAGCATACATAGTAATGACAAGGTGTTTGTGAGGAGGGCGGGATACATCTGGTGAACAAAGGATTTGGGGTCAAGATGGAGAGTGTGTGGTAGCGAAGAGAATGGGAAAATTGTTCAGAAAATCTGATAGAAGCAGAATCCTGAAGGAACAAAGCTTTCCCGGAA
>VCMS01000488.1:0-16370 GCA_022539475.1 Gracilaria domingensis | reverse complement strand
ACGTACGATAGACTGCACGTGAATACTCGTTGAGATACGGATGAACTCCGTCTACTTTTCCGCCCTCTAACTTGTAAGAGTGAGTCCTCCATAATGTAGTTGGAGGAAAAGAGCGGAGCGGAGTATTACGTCGAATGTGGGGCACGGGATCAGACGGTTACCGGAAGGTCGGACGTTCGGAGGCGCGCCGGCGGCGCGGAGCGAATGAGCTGTTAATTTTTCTGTGGCGGATTGGACAGGTGTTAGCTTACAAAGTTGGAGAACCACAGTTATAACAGGTGGTAGTAATTAGGAAGTAACCCTTTGTTTGAGGTCGTACGTGTACTACGTTGTTTTTGAACGAATAGCACGTGTATTTTAAACTGCAAAATCATATTCTCGCGTTTCAGATTGAGTATGATATTGATGTTCGTCCTCGACTCCTTCTCCCTTCGGCACCGATTCCTTCCATTGACAGTCTTTGTCGTCTGTTTTTTTCTTTTCTCTTCCCATGGTCCTATCTATTGTTACATCATAAGATAGCCGTGGGTGTCCCTTCGTTACTCGCCGAGGAAGTCTTATCTCGTTCACAGCATGTCAACGCATTGCCGTTTCGTCTGAGCACGCTGGAAGACGCAAAGGCGGCGCATTCTTGAGAAGAACGTCTCAAGCTTTCCGGGCAACGCGGCCCATCTTCCGAAACGTGTCATCTGCCGCTTGTCGCCTTCCCGTAGCCTCCGGTGTCGCGAGGACATCGTTGACTCAACTCCGTGCGCCCTCAAACATTCCGGAACTTCGCATTGTGTTTTCTCTCTCCGCGGGTCCCGGATCATTAAGAGCAGAACACGGAGAGTGCGCCCCAGTGCCGTCTGAGGGAGGCCCTCGGTGATTTGCATATGATCTATCTCACGGTTTGTCTGGCTTCAGTAGCTTCCACCTTGTCCATGCGTGAGGCGACGATGTAATTGGCTACTTCAGACCCCGCGATTCTCGCAAAAGCGATTCAACGAGACATAACAAGTTCCAAGCGCTGTACAAATGAAGAACGCCATTTTCGAACGATACGCTCAAAGGACGGTTTCAATCGAAGAACTGTCTGGCAGAAGGATGTAGTTCAGCGCCACTCTACACGAGAGACCCGTTCAGACACTTTTGAAACAGCTCCAGTTGGCTAACAACGAAAACCATTCTTCCACCCTATACCTCAGACCCACTCCACGAAAATATCTCACCCCATGTCGGCTCTCCTCGCGAGAGACGCCCACTCAAAATTAAGGAAATGGTCATGGGCTTGTTGGATAGTAGAATAGTGTGGTCTCCCAAGAAATAAGTTACAGTGAATTTTCGTAGGTCTTCTGCAGGTATACACCGATAAGTCTTCAACAACTCTAAGCAAACATCAGTTACCGCCTATCCTCTTCACCTCATATTTCTCAACTTCTCCGACGAGCTACGCGTAAGTGTATCCGTGATGACTCACAGTAGTGGCATACTTCCTACACACTGATCGAGGTTTCCGCATCTGAAGCAGACGCAATGCCATTCGTTTCTAGCAGTCTCTACGCGAGTCCAGGATGCAAATCCTTCAAGAATCTCTTCGTCAAGTCCTGGAGCCCATTCTAAATCTTACGCAGAAAGTTTTCAGTTCATCGGCGAAGACAAACTAAGTCGAGTGTGCCATCCTCTGCAAGTTTTCGTGCGGATACTTTTGAGGCTAAAGACATTCTGTTACTCTTCACGGGACCAAACGGGGATCTCCTGTCATATATTCGAGGCCCTCCTCATCTTTATGCAGTAGTATTCTTACTTCATTCACTGGACCTCTCAAGACAAACCAAAAGCGTTAGAGATACATACTCAGTTATTCTAGAATATGCAAAGAAAGACGAGGCAGGAAGAAGTAAATGTCTTGCGAGGGAGAGTATATCTCAGGCGGTACTCTCAAGCGTTCTGATTACATATCTCTTATTCCGTCGTTCATCGAAACCCCTTGACGGTAGGATTGATCCAGAGTTTGTTTCTATGCAGTCTGTTGGGAACAAGGAGAGCTCTCTTCGAACAGTTACGCAACTTGCATCCAGACAAATTGAAGCTGATTAATACTCCAGAAATCGAAAACCTCTAGTCAGAGACGCTACTCACTGCAATAGAATCATCACGTCACGTTTATTTCGAACGATACGTACTCAAATCAGCAACTTTACAAACGCAAATCTATCCCCAATGCAATGCAACTTTTTTGCCAAAGGTTTACATATAGATTTGTCCACGTCGAAGAAAGGCAGGTCACTGAATGGAACCTTCACAAAGGCAGATCTCCTTTGAATGATGGAGGCCAAAGCATACAAAAACCTTGACATGGTTTTCCTTTCGTAAAGGAATTCTTTGAAATCTGATAGGGAGCGCAGGACAGGGCTTCAATCAAAACAGTTTTCTCTCAGTACTCGAGCGTCGCTTGGACTAGTTATAGGTGCAATCGTGGCGCATGATGTAATGAAAACTCTATTTCGTCCCTTCGGTGGCAGATTGAAGCCTTTAACGCTCCTCGACAAAGTCGTGGGCAGGAATTCATAGCTCTAGAACTGGGAGTCTGAGGTTCTATCTCGACTCTCAACAGAAGAAAAACTAACACCATTGGCAGCCTTTTACGGCATCTCCGCAACACGTCGATTAATGTCTTCTCTTGTATTGTTGGTGACAGGCTTTGTTAACGGAAGGTGAAGCGATACGATTTCAAAATTGGAACGATAATCATGTGCTACCAGCTCAAGCACACAGGGCTGAACGGTTTTCATGCCTACCATCTGTTTTGCTTTCTGCGACGACTCTCGTCGCCATTCTGTTTCATAGAGTTTTATACTGAATGAAATTAGCATATAAGAGCTGCTACAAACCCGTTCTCTAAACCTCTGAAAATCATGTAGTAGTTAGCCTATCAGGACTCCATTTAGTTATTTATGGTGTTTCGCGGAGAGCTCGCTCTATCACCCTATAAATCCGGTATTCTATGGTCGTTGGAGGCCTTCATCGCTGTTTGTCAGACCGTCACAACGAACAAATTAGATTCAGATATATAAATTGAACGCTAGAGCGGAAGCGCTCATGCTATTAATAATACCTTATCTTCATCCTCGGTAGAATTTGTATCTTCACGGGAAAAAGTGGTGGCGAGTATTTAAGTAGCTACATACTGTCGTCACTCTGTTTTTTATGCATCTCATCCCTGCGCATTACCACTTTTGTGCGTGAGGGTGTTGGCGCGCTTCGGTGGTATGTCTCTTCGCCACTTTGATCAGTTTAAATAGTGTAGTGTGTCAGACACTACACAAATTGTAACAAGGTCGCGTATTATGTTACTGGTTGAGCATCAATTGGATGAAAAAACTAGTTGATTTATCTCTAAAAGATCTGTACTGAGCTCGCAACAAAATCGTTGCAAGGAATGCAACCGATTGTGTTTTGGGAGGTATCAAAACGCTACAGAATGGCCTCAAAAAGTTCTTTCTAGCGAAGGGTTTTGGTGGACGTAGATTTATGCGAACAATGGTAGCGCTCTCCTTTCATGCGTTTTGAAGCGCTCCTAATACTCAAGATATACTCTAATTAATGTACAGCTTTTTGCCATCCCGCCAATCCACGTAGACAGCGGTGCCAACGTGTTCGCGGGCGGGTGCATGGTAATGAGTGCAAGAAGTGTTGAGGAAGGGGTTTTGGGAGGTCTCGGCATCGTGCTAAAATGTGACCAGAACGTGCCCACCGGCGTGGGGGGGATCGGTTGTGTTAGGGTGGCTACCCTAACACAACCGCACCCCCGTCCGCGGGCACGTTTTGGCCGGTTTTTTAAAAATGTGCTTTTTTATGCCCTCGGGCGGGGGGGTCCGTTCGTGTTAGGGTAGGTACCCTAACACGAACGGACCCCCCGCCGCGGGCACGTTTTGGCCGGTTTTTTAAAAAATGTGCTTTTTTATGCCCTCGGGCGGGGGGGTCCGTTCGTGTTAGGGTACCTACCCTAACACGAACGGACCCCCGCCCGCGGGCACGTTTTGGCCGATTTTTTCAAAAATGTGCGATTTCATGCCCGCGGGCGGGGGGTCGGTCGTGTTAGGGTACCTACCCTAACACGACCGACCCCCCCCGCCCGCGGGCTCGTTTTCGCCTCATTCTGGTAGCGTCCACAGACATCCCAAAACACACACCGCACGCATATCCAGCCAAAAGTAACGTGCCCGCGGGCAGGGTGGTTGAGTTGTGTTAGGGTAGCGACCCTAACACAACTTGATCTCGCGCGCTGCCAATACGACAGAATCACATTACGACATGTCTGATGACACCCGTCTGCAACAACCATCGCCAGCAAACCTCCGCGCCGCCCACGGAGCGCGCGGCGCCATTCCTGCAGGCGGTGCGTCTTTCAACGATGTTTGCGTGCCAGCTCATCCTGGATGGCCCATGCGTGCGAGACTTGGCTGCTGTGAGCGCGTCATCATGCTACGTGAATCAGCACCAGTTTATGTGCACCGCGCGTGACCAAGCGCCCTTCGCTATCATGGAGTGGAGACCGGAAACTCACGATTCGGGCGCCGCGCAGAGTGCGAGGAGTAGCGCGGCGGCGACCGCGCTTGTGTGCAGCGCGCGCGTCATGGCGACGAACTCATTCCGCGCGGCGGCGATGCGTTATATTACGCGCTCAAAGGCGCGGTAGCGGAGCTGGTTCGCTTTGGAGGCGCGAAGTAGTGACGAAGGCGCGCCTTTTGGTGACGAGGCTGAGCCACCGCGCGCCTCGTGGCGGCTGAGAGCGAGGCGCGCGCAGAAATTGCGCGGACGTGGCCCGTAGTAGAAGGTGACAAAGTGAGATCAGACTCAAGCAACAACTGCGGCAAAAACGGCGAAGCTCGTTTACGCGCTCAATATGGTGTATTAACTCATGCAACAGTTGCACGCGCATCGCTCGCTCTTGGCGCACGCACGCCGGCTGCGAAGTGCGCGCCCCTCGCCGCGATACGCATCAGGCAGCGCTGCGCGTTGCGCGGCCGCTGTTTCGCGCTCGTCAGCGCATGGCGCCAAACTCGGCGAGCACGCCGCCGGCCACGAACGCGAGCGCGACGGCAAACGGCGGCGATGAGAAACGAGCGCTGCGGCTCGCACATCGCCACAAGCATCACGGCGGCCTTGTCGGCGCGCGCAGTGCGGGTGTGCACGTCGGCGCCGATGACGCGCGTGATGGCGGCCTACAAAGGCTGCGCGCCCACCAGCAGCACCTCGAAGCCCTTGATCAGAAGCGTCACAGCAGAGAGCACGTCAGTGAGCATCTTGTACAGCAACATGCTTAGCGTGTCAACGTCTGCGATGAGTTCCACCGGCATGAGGTTGAATAGCAACGGCAGCTTGAAGATGGCCACGCTGCTCACTGTGGGCGCGTCGTTGTCGCGCTGCAGCGTGCGCGTGCACAGCAGCAGGGCCAGCCGCATTGGCGTATAATCGCGCGCCGACGGCGACAGCAGCTCACTGCCGAGCGCCGCACTGCCTGGCAGTGCCACGAACGCCCGCGCTGGAACGAAGCTGGGTGCTGTCCAGTTGCGGCGCTCCGCCACCGTCGTCGCCACCAGCGTCGCAGCATCATAGGCGGCGCGCGCAGCCAGGGGTCAGTTAGGCACTCACGAAGTGCGCACGCGTGGCGGCATGCCGAGGCCCGGGTTGGCATTGGTGGCGGCAGTCGCCACGTACCACGCGCCGCCGCGCTTGGCGAACAACGCCGAGTCGCGCACGCAGTTGCTGCCCGCCCCAGCGCGGCACCGCCGCGAGAAAGAGACGCCCGGCGCGGTGGCGTGGCAGTAGCCCCCCCCCCCCCCCCCCCCCCCCCCCCCCCCCCCCCCCCCCCCCCCCCCCCCCCCCCCGCCCCCCCCCCCCCCCCCCCCCCCCCCCCCCCCCCCCCCCCCCCCCCCCCCCCCCCCCCCCCCCCCCCCCCCCCGCCCCCCCCCCCCCCCCCCCCCCCCACCCCCCCCCGCCCCCCCCCCCCCCCCCCCCACCCCCCCCCCCCCCCCCCCCCCCCCGCCCCCCCCCCCCCCCCCGCCCCCCCCCCCCCCCCCCCCCCCCCCACCCCCCGCCCCCCCCCCCCCTCCCCCCCCCCCCCCCCCCCCCCCCCCCACCACCCCACCACCCCCCCCCCCCCCCCCCCCCCCCCCCACCCCCCCCCCCCCCCACCCCCCCCCCCCCCCCCCCCCCCCCCCCCCCCCCACCCCCCCGCCCCCCCCCCCCCCCCCCCCCTCACCCCCCCCCCCCCCACCCCCCCCCCCCCCCCCCCCCCCCCCCCCCCCCCCCCCCCCCCCCCCCCCCCCCCCCCCCCCCCCCCCCCCCCCCCCCCCCCCCCCCCCCCCCCCCCCCCCCCCCCCCCCCCCCCCCCCCCCCCCCCCCCCCCCCCCCCCCCCCCCCCCCCCCCCCCCCCCCCCCCCCCCCCCCCCCCCCCCCCCCCCCCCCCCCCCCCCCCCCCCCCCCCCCCCCCCCCCCCCCCCCCCCCCCCCCCCCCCCCCCCCCCCCCCCCCCCCCCCCCCCCCCCCCCCCCCCCCCCCCCCCCCCCCCCCCCCCCCCCCCCCCCCCCCCCCCCCCCCCCCCCCCCCCCCCCCCCCCCCCCCCCCCCCCCCCCCCCCCCCCCCCCCCCCCCCCCCCCCCCCCCCCCCCCCCCCCCCCCCCCCCCCCCCCCCCCCCCCCCCCCCCCCCCCCCCCCCCGCCCCCCCCCCCCCCCCCCCCCCCCCCCCCCCCCCCCCCCCCCCCCCCCCCCCCCCCCCCCCCCCCCCCCCCCCCCCCCCCCCCCCCCCCCCCCCCACAGCACGGCCAGCGGCGCGCAACGTCGCCGCGCTTGGCCTGACGAAGCGCGGCACGGCGCGAGCCAGCGGCGGAGAAGTCGGCGACGCTGCCACACAACGCGCCCGCGTGCAGCTGGCGCGCGCGGAAGCCGCTAGCGCGTCGGAGACTAAACTAGGGTCGGGCACAGCCCAGACGCGCACCGTAACGTAGTGCCGCTGCACGCCGTGCCAAGGCGAGGGGTTGGCGGCGCGCTGATCACACGTGGGCATGGCAGCGCGCTCGTCTACCAGCAGCGCCGATCGCAGCCGCGCCTCCAGAGGCGGCAGCTGGGCCAGCAACGCCACTACCGAGCGCGCCAGCGCGCGTGCAGCCAAACCGGCGCCTCTGGCAGCCCCAGCAGCGTGGCGTTTACCGCCACCACCGCCGGCCACGGCCGGCGCCGCCGAGGCTTCTGGCCGCGAGTCGGGCGTGGCCGGCTGGGCTCACGCGCGTTTGCAGTACAGCAGCAGCGCTACAGGGAGGGCAAGGACCCGGAGAGGGAACGCGGTACGGCGCGCTCATGGCACGTGAGTTGGCCATGGCGGCGGCAGCAGCGGAGTGAGACGCATAGCATGCCCGTTGGCGGTGCGCGCCGGGCGGCGCCACGCGCGCGCACGGTGCCCCGTTTGAGCGCTCTGCGGCGGCATGGGGCTTTGCTGCCGGTGTCGCGTCATGCGATCCGCGTCCAGGATTGTACTTCCATCTTTTCACCATACTGTTGGCCAAACACAATGGCGGGAAGTAAGCCCTTCGCGAAGAGAATCTTCTAGGGCCAGGTAAGCATATCATTATTTCTCAAGATGAGCAGCACACCATTCAAGGGTGCTGGAACCAGGCAGAAAAGTCAAAGCGTAAGTAAAGAGACGGTATACGAATCAAGCCATCTTGTTCAACGCTCGGCATCCGCTTCATATTAAAAATCATGGAGTGCTCCTTCCACTGCAAGCGATCCTCAATTGCCAGTTCTTCAAACAGTCGCAGTATATTCGGATGAGCGCCAAAGAAGATATGCAAGGCTGTATCATACCAATTGCCGTCTTGATCCTTACAGGTTGCAACCTTGCCGCCAAGCACATCGCGTGCCTCATACACCACATGGTCGCAGCCAGCATCGGCCAGATACTTGGCACAAGACAGACCAGCCAGCCAGGCGACCACAATAGCGAGGCACGGCGGCGCGACATCCTGCGACAGTCAGAGCGGTGGTGGTGAGACAGTAGCGTTTGCCTTGTTCATGCGCATGGCGCACAGACGCACGCTGGAACACAATGGCGGACGAGCGCGCGGCTGAAGCGGCAGTGATGGGGAAACGGCCTCCATTTGGGAGCTCATAACGTGAGTGGGATGAGGAAGAATGTCGTCGACATTAAGCGAGGGCGGGAAATTGATAAAGTGTGTCGTGAAAATGTTTACAAAAAAGAAATGAGCTGCAGGCGCGCTGCAGCCACGATGCAGTCATATGCGATTAGCTCATCGCCAATAGTCAGCTGGAGGAAGCCTCGCGAGACGCCTCCGCGGCATGCGGCCGTTTTGGGGCGAGGCGGGTGCACGAGATTGGGGACGGTTCTCACACGTACCTCTACAGAATAACTTTCCGGGAGACGGAGAGGGAGGATCCGAACTCGTGATGGGCGAGATATAGGTGAAGAGTGGGGACGGTGCGGAATGGGAAGGAATGGTGGGATAATTGAGGTGAGATGCGTTGCGATTTGCATCTGAACTCGGGGAAAAATGGAAATGCAAACTAGCACAAGCGCAGATTAGAGAGAGGGTCGCGGAAAAGAGTGGATGGGGCGGTGCGGCGAAATAGAACCTTTACAAAAACTAGGAGACCCAAGAATTAAACTGCACGAGATGGAATTTAATATTCCAAAATTTCTTAATTTTTTGAGTGCCAGCCACTGCCACCCCTCGCGCGCCCTAAAAAGCCCAAAAACTAGCTTAGTTTTCAAAGCGAACAGACTATATTCCACTTTGCAGAACACAGACGTAATTAATGCAGCACAGATACTGAATATGAGAGCGCGGTTATTACGTGCATAGCTGTGATTCAATATGTTATCAACTTGGGTGTCCGAAAGCCCGCAGCATCCGGCAAGCTCTTTTAAACCCAGACCATGTAAACTTTCTTTGCAAAGAGGGTACAAACTTTGCTTCTCGATATGAAAGAAGCCCGGAAACGGAATCATCCATTCATGGAGCCTCAGTTCTTCGTCTGAATCTCGCGAACTTCTTCTTGCTTTGAGATAGGAGGTACGCCAAATTTTGACCAGCATGCTGTAAGTCGGTTGATCCCCAGAAACTACTACGTGCTTTGGACACCCAGGCTTTCCGGGCGAAAGAAGTTTTACCAGGAGCAGGAGGTTTTGATGTATGGTCATAATATCGGCCGCACTCATTCTGCAGACATCAACGAAGAGCACATCTTGGTGAAAGATAGAAGAGTGGTTTGGCGGTAAGCCACGATGTTGTTTGAAACAGGAAAGGAGCAAAGACCAGAAACTTAAACCCTGATGCTTGTATGGAAGACTTTTTTCACCTCTCTTAAATGTTCTTTGTTCTTCACCTGTGTCCAAAAGCTGCTTTCGATTCTGGGACACTATTCCAAAGAGTATTTGACCAAATTCTTCCAGGGTACTGCGATCGCTCTCCGTGCTAAAAGAATCCGCAAATAGTTCACGACTGGTGAAAACCTCTTGAGGAGCAAGCCAATTGTCCTTCCGCTGCGCTGAGTCTGAGACAGTTGAATTCCCAATTGGTTCGCCTGCAGTTCTGCGTCGCTTCCTGCTTCTTATAATGCTCTCCGTCGCAGTTCCATTGATTAGTGGTAAGGACTTTCCTGGAGCTTTTTCGCTGTGTAAGGGATGGATATTGAAGTTATCTATTTGGACGGTTACAACGCGATTCGAAGTACTGCAAGCCTGAAAGGCACCTCTTTCTGCTTTCTCTCTCTCAGTGATTAAGCGTGTGCGAAATGCATTACCGCTGTCCAATGACGTCAAAATTCCCAAAGAGTGCAGCACACTGCGCCATGACTGCGTGCAATCAAGGATCCCAGCAATAGAAAGGGTCGATGTCAATGGCCCGACACTCATTCTGGACCTTGAGAAGGCTATTTGTTCGACAACCTTTAAGGCACGAACGCAGAGCAAATAGTCCGGTCGTAGAAGCTGTTCCTTTCTTTTCTCTGACGCAATATGATTTGAAAAGCAATCCAGTTCGTCACTAGGAACCTTAGTCTTTTCGTTGCAAATGGGAAACAGCTCAGGCACGGTAACTGCGTTAGAAATAGCGACAATCTTCCAAGACTTGATCTGCTTATCACTAGCCATATCCATGATCATAGTTGCCCACAGTCTTGACGGAATGGCAATTATTTCTTCAGAGAGTACCCACAAGCCACGCCCATAATCAGCTCTCTTCCTCACGTATCTCTGGCATACATTCGATATCATTTGCCGTCGTTCTCTACCTGTTACCTGCAATTCGTCTTTCTGAGACAGGCAAAGATTGGCTACAACAGAAAGAGAGTCCTGCATTGCGTAGCAACGAAACTTTCTCGAAAGTGAGTACATGTGCACTTTTTGTGCAGCAAGAACAGGGCCGATTCTGGATTCTACAGTCCTGCCACAGACATCACGAGTACCATCAACGCTAAGTGCGTGAAGAGTTGTACGTAGTTTTTGAACCGCGATAAAAGGCAAAAATCGAGCAGATGGTGTTTGCAAACATGGGACAATTACAGAACTTCTTAGTGAGTTTGCGAGATGCAGAACAGTTTCATTTTCGCGTATAAAAAGAGAAGAACGGTTATGTGGTTCAACTGGCTCTAATGCAAATAAAACACAATCCACCAGACAGCGATCCGTTGCACACCGCAAAAAAGCTGTATCGACCGGAGGGTTCATACCGCTACATCCTTTGGAAATTATATATCGGCAGCTACCGCACGCCTGGAGTCCAATGACATCAGAAGCTTCTAGAGTAGAACCAGAATGAATTTTGATAGAGTCCTTAAAATCTGCGAACTTCTCAATGTCTTCAAAAGTATTAGTGGTTGGCTTTGTAATAGGTCGTAGAACAACACTTGTTTCCGGACATCCATTGCCTCTGAAAACACAAAATCCTCGCTTTACGCCCCTCTGACTTGGTGAAAATTTGCGCGCAGTATCCATTGCATGACGAGTTTGATTGTGATGGAAATGACGAGAGCGAGCTTTATGTAGAACTTGCAACAGATCTTTTGTATCCGAAATTGAGATTCGTGAACGGTCGCTGAGTTGTTTGCAGAACTTTTCTTTTGTGGAGCTATCAAAGATAAGAAGTTCTAACAGCCGATGATTAAGACTGGGGCCTTTGTTTTCATGTCGTTCAGGAATTAAACGTCCTTTTCCACTATCTTCCAACTTATGACAAAAGAAACAAGAGAAAAGTTTTTGAGATGTTTGGGAAGCTCTGGCTTTCCATAATTTGAGAGCTGAACGGGATCGAGCTCCATATCGACGAGGCTCACAAATAATTTTCCATCCGGTACTTTTTGACTTGCAATCAGAGCACAACCGTATAGGTGTACAGTTAAGGCTTATGAACGGGTTTGAAAGAGGTAATGTATTAACTGCGGCGCATTGGTGAAGTTGCCGAGTTGTAAAGTGTATAGGGGATGTTTTGAACGTTTCGCATTATTTTGACCGCAGGCTTGACATTGAATGTTGCCAGGAACTGGACACGGATCGGCTGTTACTGCTTTTTCGTTTGTCATTGTCGCCGAGTAAAACTCTGAAGGGTTGAAGTGTTAAGAATCAGTGAATTGGTTTGCCACTTTGTGAACAATCTCTTCGGCCATGCGGAGGGGCGGACGCAAAGTCAGAAGTCATGTAACGGCGTGGCGCAATGAAGCGAAGGAAAGTGGGGGCTCATAATCGTTGCAAGGATGGTGATGAGGACAGGTTCTTGAGACAAAAGTCGGGACTTACTGTAATCAGAAAAATTGTTCTGAGAAGCGAATTTCCAAATATATTTTATGCTCACGGACTGATGAGACGAGTGCACTGGCTCATGGTTAACTGATCGTTGTTGTCGTCGCATGTGGTAAGTACTGGCAGTACTTACGACATGCGACGACAACCCAGTGTTGCACGTCCTTAAAAAATTTTCTCGTCACCCCTACCGTGACCTGTTGAAGTACAAAACTTTTGTCTGTGACGACCTTCTGTATCGGTTTTCATCTACTTTAAGACTTTTATTTAACCAAGTTCTAAACATGTTCAACTTTTCGTCTACTATGCTTCTTGCAGTCCACAACCAATGTCAGCGTCACTGACCAAATGGTCAGTGTTTGTAGGTAGAACATTGCCGGTGGCAACTTGCTGCTGCATTGAGCTCTACAAGTTGTTGCTTTCAACAATCGAACGCGTGTGTAGCTCATCTCCTGAAAACGCAATTCTTGTTCAGGAAACGTCATTGATTTGGTTTACATATTCCTCCGCATTATCGTCGTCTGTACTGCTCAAAAATTATGAATGACTCTTTAGAGCACCCCTCAACTTTAATCACTAAATCTTTCTCATTCTTATCGCATCCGCGTGGTTACAACACGCGTTTGCTTTTTACGACGAATCCGAGTGTGCCGAATGACAGCCCACTTTACCGAAGAGGGTTTTGTGCGACTCATAGTTGTCAGTGCTCGTCAAAAAGACTTTCGTCATCTTGTCACGACAAAGGTGGTTGCCTAAGCCGAAACGTAGAGGAAGATTACCCTCCGCTTCGTTCTTCTGTGGTAGAGGAGCCACAGCAGTCAGTTCTACCATTTCCTGACAATAGAAAAATGAATGACATACCGGCGCACTCGAGTGGTCAGAAGTCTTTCTCTTCGGATTCCGCATCTCATGTGGCTGCTGTACCTATCGTTCCCACTTTGAGGACGTCCAAAAACTTAAGATAAGTTCGGCGGAGTGTACTTTAATTCGCCGAAACGGTGTGCTCTAACGAAGGCTCAAGTGTCACGAAATTACAATCAGATCTTTAAATCGGACTCTGGCAGCTTAGTCTACGTAATTTGTCAACCTGGAAAGAACCCAAATGAGATTTTCGATTCTCTTCGCACTACAGACGAGGACATGAGATACAGAGATACAGCGTCGCTGGTGGAGAATTGCAGAATGAACGGCAGTGAATAAAAGTAGGGGATGAAATCTTGTCCAACGATGGAAAGAAGTGAAAGCTTAGGACCAGGATGCCCGTCGTGTCGTGTCTTCGAAGTCGAGAGTAACATATCGCAAACGAGCACTGCAAACGAGCACTCAAGATGATGCCCGATAATTTTACGATGATGAAGAACAATCACTGCTACGAGAAAAGAAGTCGTGGTGCCAGGATCCAAACTGGTTTAAAGATGTGCTCCTATCCGCTGTTTCTTTAATCAAAATGGAGATGCACCCTTGTTCGGGTGATGTCATCGAAGTGATGGGATTCATACAGGGAAAGGTCAGTGACAGGGCGTTTATAGTAATCGGTGTTCTCCCGCTTCCGGTCGAAGTAACTGAGACGAGATTGAGGGCAGGACAAGCAGCAACTGAGTTTCTTGTTCAGTTTAGCATAAAACGCAACAAATTACTACGACGAGAGAAAACATTATCCGGTGGTATCATTCTCATCCCGGATATGGTTGCTGGCTTAGTGGTATAGACGTAGAAACTCAGAAGATCCATCAGCAGTTCGAGGACCCTTCCTGGCGATAGTGGTCAACCCAGTCCGAACGATTTCTGCTGGAAAGGTCGATCTGGGCGCGTTTCGCACATACCCTCTCCAGTACAGACCTCATACAGAGGGTGTGAACGAGTATCAAACGATTACGCTGAATAAGATTGAGGGCTTTGGTGTTCACTGCAACAACTACTACCCACTTGAAGTGTCTTACTTCAAGAGCACGCTTGATGCTACACTTTTGGATCTTCTGTGGAACAAGTACTGGGCGAGGGCGTTGTCAACGTCCCCACTGGTCAGAGCAAAGATTATGTTCTTCAGCAACTAAAGACATCTCAAACAAGGTTAAGCAAGCAGAGAAGAATTGGAGAAAGGCAACCTCACGGACGCAGTGGTTACTACTTGTCAGAAAAGAAATCCGCTAGCGGCAAAGGAGGTGGTCAGCTCGACCAGATTGCGAAGGATGCTCAAAAGTGCTGTAGTGAGCACGTTCAATCTATCATGTCTATGTATATCAAGAACGCGATGTTAGTCATCACACAGTAAGAATTGACTCGTGTGCCCCAAAGTTAACTGTCCTACGAGGGATTTACATTACACAGACACAGAAAGACAACGTTAAGGACGTCAGATTTTAGTGTCCTTAATGTTGACTTGCTGTACTTCTTTGTTGCTATTGTGCTCTTTTGATGCGTGCGTTGGCGAGCTCGCACGAGTATGGAGGTGATCTTCGGCTCCTTCCACCCAATCCTCGTAAACGATATTATCCGATGGTTACGATGTAGAGGTAAGTCGTTGGGTCTTAAGAAAACCATATGAGACGTAATCAGCTCTACGGTTTACATAAAGAAAGAAAGAGAGATAGACAGAATACCATGACAGGGAAGCCAAACTATCTGTTTTTCGGGACTGCACCTGCATTATGAAAGGATCCTGTGCATTTGAATCACCCTCATTGGCCACCATTTCTTCGTACAGCTGTTGGACGACAGGAAGCGTGAGTGGATTCGGTACAGTCGGGCAGCATGGAAAGCAGAGTTTACCCTTTTCAAATGGCTATCCGCTTGATTTTCCAGCTCCTTAGATCACCACTTGCATCCCAGATAGTGATACTTGTCCTCTCCATTCGTACACCCTCCGGAGCATGCCATAAGTTCGATATAATCGTACTTGCTCTGCCTTGTCGTATCTTCCGCAAAATAGTTTGCAAACATCGGAGTCCATATGCTGTAGCAAAAGTAAGACTTTCTCCCCTTTGCTAGATACAGTAGCAGTGCGTAAATCCCCCGACCTACTTGCTCTTTCAGTGATAATATTACCTACGGGTAAGTCAACTCCTAGAATTTCCTTCGATGCTGCTCTGAGAATGAATTCGGCATATCCTCCCGAACTACTTCCTACGTTAACTCCAAACTCCCGGTACTTGAAGCGGAAAACTTCGAATTCAAGTTCGTCTCAGGTGCTGATGGTAAATCAAACTGATTCTCTTCATGAAGCTGAAGAAGCTCACTCGTAGTCAAGACGCAGTCGATGTTCTTCGAAATTCGTTCCCCGTCTTCCTCTGAAACAAATTCGGGCCTGTTTGCCTCAAGCTTCTAAACATGGCACGGCATGATGGAACATACCCAAGTTATCCTTTCTTCGCCGCGGTCGAAGATATGGGGCTAATGATGCAAGCATGCCTTGCGGGATCGCACGGATGACACACAGTCCAGAACTACGTTTCCCTGAGTCTTCTCCGCGTAAGTTACCCAGCCTGGCAGCTAGAGGTAATTGTGAGTTGTTTCCCAGAACGAAATCTCTCGATGAATTCCTTGCTCGATTCGATGAGTGAAATGTGACGTGGGAGAGAGAGATCCAGAACAACATCAACATAGTACTTGTTTCAAGAAGGTTCTTAGTTTCCTAGCGTTTCTGTCAGTTGAAGCCCGAAATGCACTGCAACTGAGGCGACAGATTGCTGCGAAAGGGCAACGACGTAAAAGCTCTCCAGCTGAGACTCGTCGCCAGTTGAAAAAACTCGTGAAAGTTTCAAGGCTCGAATTGGACAATAGAACAGTCTCGGCTGACGTGACACAACAAAGCAAGCAGGCAGTCGCTTCTGGTGACTTTCGCCTTGGCAACTCCCGATATGGGAGTCTGAGTAGGTATGATTAGAGTTAAGACTGAACCCGCAGGCTCATTTCCAATCTTGATAACATCTGCTTTCCCATTTGAAGAAGATTGGGCTCCTGCTTCTAAAGGTAGCACACAAAGCTGTAGATGGAGCAAGAAAGTCGTTCACGTCGGTAATGCGTAGTACATTGGAAATTTGGGCTCCATTCTTCGTCATCGTGCAGCTACATACTACACAAAATCTACGGCCAACGTGTGCAGGAAAGAAGGCCTAGCAGGCTATAGACGGTGTTCGGTAAGAAAATTAACCAATGAAGATATCCTGTACTCTTGTCGAAATGCTCTTAGAACTTCTTCACAACCGACAAGCGAAGAAACGGCCAAACATTTCTTGCACAGATCAATGACTTGTGTTTAGGGGTACAATCAAGGCTCTGAAGACGCACCCTTCTGTTCCAAACCCATGCTGGTAAAGAGTCTGAACTTCAGACTACAATGTATTTCGACAGCCGCATAGAGAGGGTACTGGAACTCACCGCGACGGATCAACTTTTCCAAGTTCACATACAGTGCAATCGCTTTCAGAAAGCCATGTGTTGTGAGTCCATCGCCGTGATCGCCGTCATAGCATCTCCATCATCGCCGTGATCGCCTGTCAATCGCATCTCCACCGCGATCACCGTCATCGCCGCCATCGCCGTCATAGCGTCAAAAATTCTCCGTCATCGCCGCCA
>VCMS01000487.1:0-24309 GCA_022539475.1 Gracilaria domingensis | reverse complement strand
CAACACAACCGGACCCCCCCGCCGCGGACGTTTTGGCCGATTATTTATTAAAAAATGTCATTATGCCGCGGATGCGTGGTCTCTCGTTTCAGGTACCACCCCAACCCATCGGACACCCATTCCACCCGCGGCACTTTTCCCTCTTCTGTAGCTCGAACGACCCCTAACCACACACCACGCAGAACGCAGCCAACGTAGCGCAGCTGTTCAGCTGAAGGGCCTCTACCGCGCGAGCGCATTCCCTCGGCGCCCACTCCAGCCCGGCTGCTCGCGCCGCAGCGTGCTCGTCAGTGACTGTGGGGCGCGTATCCTCCAATTGCGATGTGCGCTTCATCATTTTGCGCGTAAGCAGTAAATTGCGCTAGTCCGTCGCGCTCACCCCGCGATCCTGGATCGCTGCCGTTGCTCACACCTGCACCCCTGCCATACCGCCGTAAACCGCCTCCGTTCGCTCACGGACCTCGCTCAGCCCCCGAACTTCGGCTGCCGCACTCGTTCACCGTCGCCCCCATCCCGCCTGAGTTCGGCGTCGACGCCGCCTCGCGGCCATTTGCGTGCTCTACTGCTGGCTCCAAGCCCTCCGTTCCGTCCTGCTGTATTACAGCAGGACAAAACCCCGCAGCTAATTCCAGTTTCCTACCTGGGCTCGGAGCCCGACCCTTCTTTCCACCCCGAACGTAGCCCAGGTGGCGGGCGCGGGGGGGTACCCCGGTCTTCACGTTCAGCTGGGCAACACCCATGATCACGCCAGCCCACGGTCGCGACGTGTCCTCTCATCGGCGACGAGCCACAATTAAGCATGTGCTACAACGACATTAGCCACCATACGCAAAACTCTCATACGGCTACTTCGACGGATATGGGAGCCGTGCGCGATTGCAGGACCCTGCCAATGTATGGACTTCTTCTTTTGGGACCGCCGAGATTACTATCCAAATGGTAATTGGCATTACATTTGTGGGTGCTCATTATCACACTTTCCAACTCTCAACCAAAGGCCATAGTACTTTATGTGTCGACGGAACCAAGCAATTAAGCCTACACGATGCCGGAGAACCCGAGCGTTCGAGGGCGCTCGTTGAGCATGAACCACCCATTCGCGGGTAATCCAGCCCGTATCTTCGTGCCGCCTAGACCACGCGCCCCACAACCTGCATACGTGTTCAAAAATGTTTAGGAGGTTGCACTGCACTTCTGGTCTTTCCTCCACTCCTTGCTGAGACCACGCCATTCTTGCCAATCATGAGTCCATACGCCGCTCTTAACATAATCCCTCAGTGCCCACACTTAATCGATCCGACTACATTCGCAGCAGTTATGGCGCGGTTGTTCCGAACACGGACCGACCACCTGAGTCCTGTGACACAACAACAGCGAACCATCACAACAGCGCGAGCATTGAATTCGCGGCTCTGCCGCCAGCTTTCCCAAGTACTCATATAGCCAATGACAGCACCGCCCTGCTCGCCTCCGCACGCACCGATCCGAACCCTACCGCGCGCAGCACCAGGAGGACCACCTCGTCGATCAGGCTCTTCAGACCGACAGTTACAGGTACAATTCTATGACGTCCATTTCGGCCTCCGGCACAGAAGCGCAAGGAAGAAAGCTTCCACTGTTGCCCCCATCATGCGCACCATTCGCAAGATGGAGAAAAACAAAGGGCACATGTGCCGTTGATGGCCTTTTGAACCCTTAAGCTATGCAGGCGACTTGTCGCTGCTTCGGCCAGTTTCTACCAGTTGCAAGCCTTAAACTCCGGCGCGCTTAAGTAGAAAGAGCATAACATTTCTGATTCGCATGAATGATCTGAACGGGGATGTAATCATCACAGAGCCATCACCGAGCAGTCTCCGCGGATATGTACCTACCCAACCCCATTATCATGTTCGTTAATCATTCAAGCGTTGAGAGTGGATACCTTCAAAATGTCTTTGCCGTGCGAAAGTGCATCAAGGCTAACACACGAAAAACTTACTGCCAGCCTTTAGCGACATAATTGCACGTCCGAGGAAAACAAATTTTCCTAAGCCTGTCACTGATGCACTCTATCTCCTCATCAGAATGTGGTCGCCGGTTCGAGTTCAGACCCATACTTCTTTTCTTTTATCACATGCACCCCGGGATGATGCAGACGTTAACGCGACTTTCATTCGGCGGCTGAACAGATGAACACATCGTTGGTGCTCCACCAAGTCTCAAGCACAGCATCCCCCACGAGAAATAACCACGCGTACACGCACGCATGTAAAAGCATTACAATAGGCTCAGTAACTGGGTTCAAAGCTACTGATTACCTAGAATGAGCTTAAAAGGCGACCCGCTCCAAGTGAGTGCGCGCGATGAAGTATCATAGGCGTGACGCACCAGATAGATACGAAACACACAGATAGCGCAACCTCTTTGCCCCTACATGCCCTAAGCCACTTTCAAACCTCAAAAGCCCACCTAACACCATATCACGGAAATGCCAACCCCTCATAGTTAATGCACGAGATCGCACCCTAAGGCTCGGAATCTTCGTTCCGAATACTCTGATTCGCAATTAGCGTGTCTCAACCAATCACACCCTTCATCACTTAGAATCCTGGAAACGTTGACCAAGTGATCAAGAATGTTAACACCACTATTCTACACTTTATACTTGGTTCGTATGCCGTTTTGCTGAGTTACTAATCGTTTAATCAATGCCTCAGTGCGGCTCCAGCGAGTTTCTAAATGCAGTCTGTTGGAGAAACGTCGACAACTTCTCAATGGCTTAAACAGTTAGTCGAATATGACCCATTCGTTCTGCATCAATTCTTCAAACACCCACAGCAAATAAGACGGTTCTTCAGCTCTCAACGCCCGCCCACCCCTGTGATGAAGAGATGCACTGAATCGCTGCTTTTTTGCCCCACAATAGTTCTTTGCGACTTCGCGCCTTGTTCCAAGCATCAACAGCATCTGCATCCAGACCCAGTCCCCACACCATCTGTACACCATTTGGTACGCTAGCGTTACATCCGACGAGTTTGGAGACACGACTCTACAAATGTCCCTGACTTTCTCGGTACCAGTGCTGGGCGGAGGGGCACGGTTTCTCGGGTACCAGCACCTTCCTCCCCCCCCATCACCCGCATCAATTGCTTGCCAATTTCGATAAATCCTTCTTCCCTCGATCAGATTCGGACAGCACAGGCTGCACAACAGCTACGCTCCCTCCGCACGACTCCCACAAAGATGCGCTTGAACAGAAATCTGCCAAAGACCCAATGGCCTCAATTGCAACATGCTGTCCTTTCCAAATATGACCTGGAAGCACCGCTAACAACGTTTTTTGCGCTTCGCGACATGTACTGTACATCGACAATGTCATTTGAAGCGTTCGTGAGGTCCCCTAGCGTGGCTGCGGCGTTCCTTTTCACGCGGTACTGAGCAGAAGTAGATAGCCGTTGCTCACATATTTCAACAATCGCCTTTGCGTACAAACGAAGCCCGGCCTGAGTACTTGGCGCACCTTTATTCCAGGCGTCTTTCCAGTTCTTGCTGTCATCTCCTCCGTCGTCGTCTGTTTCAGGGCGCCCCATGTATGCGAAGGGCCGTATAGAGCTTGCGTGCTGCTGGGTCGTATCGGGGCGCCATCCGACACAACCCAGCAGCGAGAGACGAGGCAAGCGCGCGATCCCGAGGATACTCCGATGTGGCCTTCTTGCTAATTTTGTTTGCAATACTTTGCAACTTCATCGACGCGGCACAACTTTGAACCTCTGCCAGCGGCCTTACACCATGCCTTTCGAAGCATTGCGTTGCGCTCCATGCCCGCAGCGCTTGCCGCTGAAAACTGCAGCTTTGCAGCATATGGTTCCATGACCACTGCTCTGGATTGCAGAACGCTCGACATCAACCTTGCCGTCGCTGCACGCGTAGGAATTCCCACTCCTACGCGAGCCAATCGTGCCAGATTCGGAACCACCTCCGCCGCGATTGTCTCGTCAACTTGCCCTATGAGCCTTTCAATCGACTCGATCAAAGAGGACGAGGACATACTCGATGCAGTGACCAGAGCGTTTTTGCAGCTCCTCCGGTGAGGCTACATGATACTCCGCGTAGTTTAAGATTTGCGGCTCGAGCTCTGTCGCAACGTCCAACAGATTCGCGATCAAATCCGGCACAGACGACCGCAAGGCCCTTCCTCCATGTCGTGTGATCTCGGACAGAGTCTTTGACACGAGCGCTCTCACCTCCTCGGCGCTGTGTGTGAAGGACGTCATAAGCACAGACAGTACAACGTCAACGGCTTGAGCCGATTCCTCTTCACCCAAATAGTTTGGATTACGTAGATATATCGAAAGTTCCGAGAGTGCCCTTCCAGTGCCTTGAGCACTCTTTCGCACACTTTCCTTCATATCATCCATAGCCCTCAGTGTGTAGTACCAGAAATCCTTTAAAGAGTCCTTCACCTCCTCCATGTGCGGGAGGCAAGAACGTCGCGAAGCGCGGCGCACCCCGCTTCTCGCGAACGCCATTGCCGGGAAACGATTGACTTGATGCAGTGGTCCGTCACTGCAAGCAAGTTCGCCTTGATCGCCTCGGCCACTGAGCCGTGACCAGAAGCCTTGACTACCGCGGATATAATTGAGCGCATAGCAATGCGAACGCTCTATATCGGGTGATGGCAGTACACATACAAGCGCAGCAAAAGACTCTTCACGTGCAGTGGAAGCTGTTCGGCGGCGATATCATTATTCAAGAGGGAACTGCCAATGCTGCGCGCTTGCGACTGTTCCAGGTTGACCTATGTCTTGAACCGGACTACAGAGCTCCTCGTTGGTACCAGAGCGCGCGCCAGCCGTGTTTGATTCCACTTCCACGCCGCTGAACTCGAGAAACACTCCTTGATTGCCCGGGACGATCACCGCAGCCCGCTCGCCGGCGGTCAGAGACCGGACGAGGTTTCCAACAATATCTTGCTGACCCTTGGGGGGAAGTATACGATATTGGAGAGCGCGTCGCAGCAGACGGCGACGAGAAGCGCACAAATACATCTCCCAAGGCAGACTGGGGGGCAATGAGCGAGAACAAGTCTTGCAGCTCATGCCGTAGCGCTCGTGCCACCTGCTCGCCCAGCGAGGGCGCGTTCAAAGCCAGCAGCACCACCGCCAGCGCGGCTGCAGCAGCCGCTGCTGCGCGGTGCTCAGCGCGGCTCGCAGCGCGTGCAACGCGTCCGCGTCGGCGCGCAACAGCACGTGCAGATTGGCGGCGGGCAGCAGCTGCAACCGGCGTGCCGGCGCGAGCTGCTGCACTAGGCAGCGCAGCGCAAACAGCAGATATGCCGCCACGGAGCAGCTACGCGGCTAGTGGCGCTCGCAATGCGCTCCGTACAGTGCGATAATGGGCGCAAGCGGCGGGGGTGGCTCCCGCGCGCTAGCGCGGCGTGGCGCGCGAGTTTGCGCCGGCGCATCCCGGCAGCGGCGAGTTGCATGACGCGTGGGCTGGCGTTGGAGGCGGCGAGGACTTCGATAAGGCGCGCGTGCGTGTCAGCTAAGGAGAAGATGTCTTCTGCCCAGTGTACGGCGGTGGCGCACGCCGGCTCTCACAGCGGGCGCGCGTCGAGCATGGCGGGCATGAGCGCGCCCAGCGCGGCGGCGCGAAATGGCGACGAGTCGCGCGTGCTCGGCGACACGAAAAGCGACAGCGTGACCAGCGCCTACTCGGCGGCGGTGGGCACGGGCGGCGGGGGCGCCAGCGCGCTCGCGCTGGAGGAGAAGCGCGGGGCGGCTGTGGGGTCGGCCAGCAGCAGCGACGGGATGCGCAGCGCTAGGTAGAACAGCGCGGTGTAGCCGATGGCGCGCAGCGCGTCGCGGAGGAGCGGCGCGCCTTTGGTGCAGGCACCCACCGCACGCGGCAGCGGACGGCGTAGAGAGCGTTGTGACCAGCGCCGGTAGCAGGCGCGCCAGGACGTGAGCTGAGAAGAGTAGCGAAATAGAAATAAATGACGTGGAACTGGTCCAAATCATAATTGCGTTGTATGATCTGGGTCCAATGGAGACCATATTTCGTCATCATTATCTCTGCTGCTACATTTTGTACCAATAACGATCCATAGAATACAATACGGCAAGGCATCCAAATGGCCACTGTACTGTACACGCCCATTATACGGCCAATTAAATCTATTTTGGAAATAATTACGGCCACTAATCGGCCATTTATAGCCCGAAATTGATGTTCATATGGGCGAAGTCTTGAAGAGAGCTAAGGAGCGCGCATGATGCCCCGTTGGTTGGTTGGTTCATCCAGCGTACACGCCCATTCAGGCCGATGTCACTCCCGCGGCCGAGCATTCTTCCATGTCTCCGGACCCTACTGCCAGGGTTACGAGGTTTCGTAACTTGGGCAGGTGCAATTACCTGGGGTATGCTGAGGTTCTTGAAAGTGTTCACTCGTACGTCACCGATGTCTTAGATCAGTGTGGTGTCGCTTCGTGCAATGTGTCTGTGTCTACGGGGCGCTCTGAGCTTGTACGCAAGCTGGAGCGCACGGTCGCCAAAGATTTTGGTAAGAATGATGCCATCGTGGTTGGCACCGTCCTTACCACCAACTGGCAGATCATCCCAGCTATTGTGGGTAGGGGCGATCTCGCCATCTCCGGCCTGATGAATGACGAGTCTGTCATGGTCGACGGTCGCTCATTCGGCGCCAGGATTCGCGTTTTTGAACATAATTTGGCAGAATCGTAGGAAAGTAATATTCTTGTTGGCATTGCTACGGGATACCCTGACAAGAGCCCTCTGTGGAAACGAATCATGCCGGTTGTCGAGAGTATGTACTCAGTGGAAGGTCAGATGTGCAATCTTTGCCAGGTTGTCGCAGTCAAAAATAAGAATGATGCCTGCTTATACGTGGATGAGGCGCATTCCATTGGCGCCCTTGGACCGACCAAACGAGGTGTTTCGGGGCATCATCACTATGATAGTGTAGATACGCGTAGTATTGATATTATGATACGTACCTTCACTAAATCGTTCAGGACCGTTGGAGGTTACTTCTCTTCCGAATCTGCTCTAACTGAACGTATTTTCGCGCTTTCTCCAGCTTCTCTCTATGCGTCGGCATCGTGTCCTCCGAAATCGTTGCAGCAGGTGCATTCGAAGAGGTTAGGACTGAAATAAAGGACGAAAGTGGATCTGTATCATTCGGGAAGATGAAGGAAGCGTTCCCAAGCTTCTGTGGTGGATGCCGTGCGGATGTTTACGGGGTAACCGACACGGGAGTGATGACTGCGTACATCGCGCGATGGAGCAACTGCGAGTTGGTGGCAATGAAGCCGAGCCTGACGCTGCTGCGGGAACAGTACCGACACGAAAGGCATCATCTCCAACAGGGCTAGTTTGGCGAGAGGGTGAAACTGTTCTGGGGTGTGATGAGCGCGCTGCCAATGGTTGTGGCGTCCAACGCGCGGGAGGCGGAGGGCGCGAAGACGGCACCGGCGATGTGCCGTGAGTACATGGTCGGGCTGTACCTGGAAGCGGCGGGACGCACGACGAAATCGGTAGGCGACAGCGAGTGATAGGTGCAGTCGGCGGGTCTCTTCTCGCGGCAAAGAGCGCAAAGTAAATAAAATTTGCTTCTAGAATTCTAAGGTGGGGAGCCATGATAGATGAGAGTGAATAGCAGGGTGGTTGACATGAGATGAGTTGCGACTTGCATCGCCACTTGGGAGAAAATGGAAACGCAAACTAGCACGAGCGCAGATTTGAGAGAGGGTCGCGGAAAAGAGTGGATGGGGTGGTGCGGCGAAGTAGAACCTCTACAAAAACTAAGAGACCCAAGAATTAAACTGCGCGAGATGGAATTCAATATTCCAAAATTTCTTAATTTTTTGAGTGCCAGCCTCTGCCACCCCCTCGCGCGCCCCAAATAGCCCAAAAACTAGCTTAGTTTCCAAAGCGAACAGACTATATTCCACTTTGCAGAACACAGACGATGCAGAGAACGCAGGCAGTTCTGCATTTGTGGATGACGATGAGCTTCTTTCTGTGACAGTTCCATGGGTTGTCACCGTCGAGAAAGATGCTGCGCCAGACGATCAGCAAGAGACAGGTGGGGGGTCATTTGATGACGAGTTACCTACAGCTCTTCCAGAATCTGAGGAGCACGGAGTTGTTCGAAGAGACCCATATGATGGCCCACCGAACCCATCATGGTGCGGGTATGCCAGGCTGAGACCGCAGGAATGGCAAGGGAAGAACGTAATTGAGCACAAGGACCCCTGGCTCAGAGTCATTCACTTGCCGAAGGGACAAAGGTCAGAGCTGCTAAGTGTCTCGAATCTCAGAGATGTACACCATCTTGTCTTTTGGCACGCTGCAAGGGCTGAACATCGCCTACGGGCGGAGACATTTGGTATGCAGTATCCTCGTACTCAACCGACAGGTATGGATGATGAAGAGGTGCTGTGGGTTGCTGCGAAGGAGCATGACGAATTTGGGCAAATGTTCTTCACCCGAATGCAAGCTGAGCTAAGGCAGAATCGATGTTGCGTGCTTGATGGCTTTGCGACGGATAATGGTGTCCCTAAATGGGAGGAGTTGGAAGAAGTTCGGGAGTTCGGAGATGTGTCGGGGAAGTTGGTAGACTTCTTCGAGAATGAGTATGGAGCGATGCCGGATATACGGAAAGGGGAGGAACAGAAGTCGTTTGTTCAAATAATCAACGATGATGAAGGATGGAAGGACGGTAGCGATGGACCATTTGAGGGGAGAGTGATGTCGACACGTCGGGTTACGGTGGAGAAGCCGGAGGATAATGAGGAGCTCAGGTGGGTTGTAAGGTCGCGTGCTTTACTTGATGTTCGAATGGGTACAACTGCTGCGGCTTTGGGACTATGAGACAATGAAAGGGAAGCTGTGAAGATGTACACTCCGAAAACTGGTGGTCGATTTCTGGGGACGACGAGAAAGTGCAAGCGCCAGACGCTGCACACCGACTTCAGTAGTCTGGTTACGAAGGAAACAATGAATACTGGCAACCCCGGATACTTTGTAATGGCCTCTGGGAAAGAGGGCTTTCCTCTCTGGGTGAGCGCTGGAAGCCATCAACTGGTGGGGATGAACAACCAACAGTTGCGAGTGATGTCGGAGGTGTATCCAGCGAAGAAGATAATCATCGCACCGTACTCTGTATTCGTGAGCCGTGGTGATGTGACACATGCTGGAGCAAGTGGGAAGGACAAGGTGGATAGGCCCGAGTCTATGGATTTGCTGGTTAGATACCACATGTACATAGTACCAGAGGGCTACGCACTACCTGATGCTGTTCATCGGGTGCGGGATTTCCCACCCACGTTTGTCAATGGTGACGAGGAGGAGGAGGCGGAGGATGAACTGTTGTCCGAGAAGGAGGGTGGGGCGGTTGACATGGACGAGGACCAAGTGATCATGGAGATTGGTGTGGAAGCGGACGCCGGTAGAACCGAAGTGCTCGAGAGTAGTAGTGATGACGATTTGCCAATAATGAGGCTGCGAGCGCCTCGAAGTGGATGAAAATGAGATGATTAGTAAATTATGAGTGTATTGCGAGTATTAAGAGTAGTAAACTATTACAAGGCTATACATATGAAAATAGAAAAGGTGCGGCAGGCTGGTAATTGAACAAATGTCAAACGTCTTTGGTCCAGTTGCGTCTAATTGCAACATGCCAAATGCTCGGTATCGTTAACATCATTGGTTGCACCAGTCAATTCGCAAATGAACATGTAGCGTCCTAACATTTCTGAAACTGCACTTAAGGTTGCTTTTAAGAGAAGTATGAAACTGAGAAGTCTATACAGTTCCTGTCTATGCGGTACTTGTGGCAGTATGGTGACTTTATCAGGAAAAATGGCAGAGGAACAGAGAGACTTGGCTGAAATTTCACCCAATACCTTGTCTAAGTTCATATATGCCAATGATTACGGTATATTAAGTTCCGTTGATGGAACGTTGAGAAGAGAGAGAGAGTCAATTCCAGAAGAAGTTGTGAAGTGTATGAAGTTCATTGACGAACGTGTTGGTTTCGGACTTGTCACAGGGGGTGATGTGGGCAACGTGGAGGGGAAAATGGAAGGACTCGGAGACTATAAGTTTGGTGTCTCGGCGAATCATGGAGCTTTCCTGCGTTTCTCTGACGAGAGGGAAATTAAGGGTGCATTCAATGATCACACCCTTGAACACACTGTTGACGGACTACTGTTCCTGGCAAGGGATTTGAATAGGAGGCATGGTATTGTGAATGATGATGACAAGGGGTTCGTGGAGACCAGAAGTGATAGTGGCCTTCCCAATTTCGTGTACAACAAACTGTGGCAGTGGAGAGAAGAAGTTGATTCTGCTATTGGGGACCTGTTGCAGAAGATGGATGCGTTTGTTATCTATCCCGGCGAGAACAGTTGCGAAATTGTGGACAAGCGATACACAAAAGGAAGCGAAGGAGAAAATCTTGTGGATAATGAACCGAGATTTATTGATACGGATGACGTCGTGACGTTCGGAAGTGCTTTGAGCGACGGGCCTTTGCATGAGATAGGCGTGTACGGCGTTCACGTCAAAGAAGATTGTATCCCGGGTGGAGTACACAACCTGTTCGAAAGCGTGGAGGATGTATATTCGACAATTATGTTGGTGGCTCTGTTGTACGGCTACGAGGAAAAGCAGCACGATAAAAACCACCATGAATCATAAAAGGGTAATGAGATATATACGAGACTTTTATTACTGAGATCTCATATCATAGCTAAGTATTACAGGCTTCGTAGCACTTGAAACAAATTCCAAGAGTTTTTCTAAACCATTGAC
The DNA here is from genome assembly GCA_022539475.1 of Gracilaria domingensis. NCBI lineage: Eukaryota > Rhodophyta > Florideophyceae > Gracilariales > Gracilariaceae > Gracilaria > Gracilaria domingensis. The sequence goes on along the minus strand of VCMS01000487.1, from coordinate 13,492 downwards.
ACTTATATTTTCTGTACCCGTACAGTTCTGCCACCCTTCTGATGGTCTCATGCACGTCCTCCACCCCATCAACAAGATATGTTACCGCTGCTGGATGGTCTTCTCCATTCACATGAACTGCCAGGGTTGCCATTTCATATAGAAGGCCATCATTGGAAGCATTCCCGAAAGCAACGATTAAATGTGTGTCGAACTGGGGGTCGTTTTCAACCAAGGCTAGCGCCCCACTATTTTTCGTGAAACGAATGTCCCCTATGTCACAGTTTTCATCTTGAGGGTACGCAACCATGTTCGGAAAGGATGTCAACACTTTTGAAACACAGGAGTAAACTTCTGCCCTTATTCCACTTGGACAGTCCATTGTACGTGAAGTTAGGGAGTCCGCTGTCTTTTCTAGTGCTCACAACTGCTTGTTGACGCTCTTCGTGAAGTCCGTGCGATTCATTTAAGGAGAGTGCAAGTCTCTCAAGTTCGGCTGCACATCTTTCGTAGCCTTCCCTGTCAAGGTCCTGATCAATTTCGGTACCATTGGATAATCTCAACCGTGCGCCTTGGTTTCTAGAGATGCCAAAGTGTAGCCACCCAGGTGCTCCATGAAACTCTCGGCATCCTCTATATCTCGCCCAGTAGCAATTCCGAAACCAACGCGTGCGTTGATGTACTTCATGCATTTGACTGTTTCGGCAGGAATGTTCTCCCCAGCTCTTTTCAGAGTACCGTCAACATCACTAATCACGGCGTAGCCATTTTCGAATATTTCGTTAGCCAGCTGCTGAGGAGTTACTTCTTGGGCTCTAACTTCTGAGTTATACATGTTTTGAAAGCTTTCGAAAGGGTTCGTTTTGCAAATGGGTGTGGGTATACGAATGAGAAGGATGTGATTGATGTTCACAAGGTGTTTCGTAGTATAAAAATAGTCTAAAAACGACCATATATGGGTATTGTAGCACTGTTTTAAAACCTTACTACGACGAGAAGCTTTTGCATCGATTTGCAGTAAAGAAAGGATGATTTAGTCATAAATTATATGTACGGGTTCAAGTGGGTAAAGAAAACTATGAATATCTTCAACATGAGCTTAGAAATCAAGATCAGTAAAACAACCTCCATTAAGGGTTGAAACCCATAAAAGGTTTACCTTACTTTATACGGGTGACCCAAGTATTGCAAATGCTTAGTTCTTCAGAATATCACAATTTTGTACTTGTTTCCTTACTAGTATCGTGCACTATAATGATATGGAATTGCCCTTTTCCATCTAGCAAAAACTTAGCCAGGTATTAGTGATAAGGGATGTAGGATTTAAAGGGGCATATTTGAACCACAGAAGGACGAACAATATAAGTAATGTAATAGGAACAGGTCATTTCGATAAAGTAACTTTTATGTTTAACTATCTCTAAAAGGTTTACAACACCGAAAAGTCATGTGTTCTAACCTCAAAGCTGGGAGAATGGGGAGAGGGATAACTTTTCCTTAACAACGTTGATGTAGTTTGTATGAAAAGGAGCGGGGTCACCGCCTACGATGTTTCTTTCTTGGCGGGAAAAGTTGTAGAAGTACTCGTTCCTAAACTGAAAGTCGGAGAAAGAAGTAGGGAAGCCAACGAGAGTTTTCCCATATGCAAGAAGTCGCCCAACGGTCTCTTCCAGGTTGAAAGCAGTACCTGTCTTAAGCGAAACTATCTTCAACAGCTCTTTCATTATTGTGAGCACAACCGTACTGCACTCCGTAGCGACTACGTCCATAGGAATGAAACCTCTTGAGGCCCCGACGATGTTGAACGCTGATAGCCACACGATCTTCTCATAATAGCTTACGAGAAATGTGTCTTCGTCGACAACCCCGCAAGTGAGACCCATAGAGCTAAATCTGTCTGCAACGTTGGAGGCCCACTTTCCTGTTGCGACAGTGAGACCATCCGGACTTTGAGGAGTGACACCATTCTGCGGAGCTGCGTTTCTTGAGGGGACACCAACGTATAGGACAACTTTTGAACATTTGTCCACACCGAGCTTCGAAACCAATGGTATGATGTCTCCATTCTGGAAGAAAACGAGATTCTCTCTGAGCGAATAAGGGCAAGCCTGAATTACGGTCTCCAGGGTGTTCGTTCTTCCACAAACTAGTAACGGTACATCAGAAAGATGAGAGGTAGCAGCCATGCTGCAGAATTCGTGTGCGGAAATGACCGTATCTTCTTCGTTCGCCAGCATGGTACCTATACGCCCCCTTCCAACAATAACGGCCCGAGTCCTTCGGGCGGGAGATGAGGCCTGAGGGACGTCAGAGTATCTGGGACTCGGAGGCGGAGTCGGAGGCATGTCGGACTGGGAGTTCATTGCAAGTGTTCGATTGTTTTTTGTGTGACGATAAAAATGGAAGATGGGGCGGGGAACTGCTGGGGTAAAGAGTGATACTTAAGTACAAACGGTTGGGAAGCGCAGAACGGGAACATGGTTCAATTTGTGAAAGTGAGCGAAATGTATGATATCTGATTGTACTGAATGAATGATAGGGCTTGTATAAGACGACAAGCCACAAAGTGTGATGACGTTTTATGAAAAGTTGGTGGAAGAGTAGAAAGTGTGCAATGAATGAAACTGATTCCGAACCTGAGTTGTAAAGTAGTTGTAAAGTACGAGTTACGGGGAGCTTGAATACAGGATGAAAGGAGCCATTTTGGCTTCATAAATGGCGTGAACGGGTTCTATAGCTTCACTCGGATTGCCATAATTAAAAGGATGGAGTTGGGTTGCGCCCGAACACGTGTATAAAGGTCGTAGAAGCACTTATGAAGGAAGGAGTTGTAGACATGTTATTGTTGATGACGGTGGAGCCAGGGTTTGGAGGACAGGCGTTTATGGAGGGTGTTCTTGATAAGGTTCGAGATGCAAGGGAGTTGTACCCAAGAATAGGGATACAGGTAGATGGGGGTATTGGACTGAGTACTGTGAAAGGAGTAGTGAAGGCCGGTGCAAACATTTCAGTTGCAGGATCTGCCATCTTTGGCTCGAGTAACCCAGCTCATGTCATAGCTGGTTTTCGAAAGGTTGGTTAGAGATAGTAGCATAAATTTATTGTTTATTACATTGTTACCTTTACGTGTTATCACGACTATATTCTCCCTCTCCATTGGAGATGTATTTCTCTTGTATCACAACCGGTCAAGGATGTGAGAGAACATCAATATATCCCCAGTGGACGCTGAGAGGGAGGATGAACTACTCTACGTGCTATCATTGTTACCCATCCGGTATCGAGTGGTGACATATTCTTTTTTTGTCACAACCCACAAAGGATGTGACGGAAGAAGAACATGCCCCCAGTCGAGACAGAGGGTGAGCAACTCTAAGTACAATCACTAGTCCCTAGCTTGCCTCCACTGGCAATATCTTCCTGTTTTGCTATAACCATCGAGTGGGGTTATGGTGGAAGAGAAAAATATCGCCGGTCGAGGCGAGGTGGGTGGGGATTATGTGAGCGCGAAAGAGGAGACAGAGAGGTGGCGCTCCAATAGTGGAAGGTGCGAAGGTGTACAGGAGATGTTTTGGCGGGAAATGGGATGATGGAAACAGGGACAATCATGGTGCTGGATATAGCCCGTGTGGTTGGACAGTGGGGGTGGACAGCACAGCTTAACTCGATTGCACTGTATCGCAGCGGAGACTTCGATCCAACTACTACTTCTCCTTCTGAAGATGTTGAACGGATACGTGAAGGATGAGGAGCTGTGGGTGCTGTTGGAGGGGAAGGAGGTACCGCAGACGCCGTCACCAAAGCGGGAAGAGGACGTGATTACGGCGGCTGGTCGGATGTCGCAGAAGAAGGAAGTGGCTGATGAAGGAAAGAAGTGTGAGGCGAGGAGAGGGGATGGTGATGAGGTGGAGAAGGGGGTAGAATTGGAGGGGGTCGCAATGGAGAGAAGAGGTGCGGTGCATCTGAGTCAGTTAGAGGTTGGAGACCAGATAGAGAGTGGGGGCGGAGAGGGTGACAGGGAGATGCGGTTTGTGGGGAGATGAAGACGAGGGTGGGGATGTTGGGGTTGGTGATGAAGGAGCAACTGGACGATGGAATTGAGGAGATTGTAACGGAAATGGGCGGTGTGGTGCTGAATGGGGGTGGTAGTGGTGTTTCGGTTGAGGCGATTTCGAGCCTGCGGAATTCGTTGTCGGTATTGGAAATGGAGATGAGAAATCATGTGTATGGGATAGTGGAGTGTGCGGGAAGGGAGGTTGGAGAGTTGCGGGAGGAGAATAGGGTTCTGAACGAGAGGTTGGACGTGCTGGAGAAGGAGGTGAAGGAGCTGGGCAAGAATCAAAGATCGGTGGAAGAGGAGACGGTGAAAGGAGGTGTGGAGGGAAAGACGGAGAAGGGAAGTGTGGGAAGGGTGGCGGTGCAGAAGGGGTCCCCTGTGACACCGAAGACAAAGGGTGGTGGGGTTGGGGATGGGAAGAGCCGTCTGAAGAAGAGGCGTAAGGAGATGAAGAAGGTGGTGGAGGAGGTGCCGCGGGAGGGAGTCCGAGCTCCGGTGGTGACTGGGTTTAGGAGTACGGCGGAGGTAGCGCGGACTGCGAAGGGGATTATGAGGGGACAGAAGGAGAGAAGGATGGGAGGGATGTGAAGCCGTTTTGGGCGAGGCGGGTATACGAGAAGGGGGAGAGTTGTTCACCTGACTTCTACAAAATGACGTTTGCGGAGACGGAGAGAGAGGATGCGAACGCGTGATGGGCGAGAAATGGGTAAATAGCGCGGGTCGTGTGGACTGGGAAGAAGTGATGGGATGATTGAGGTGGGATGAGTTGCGATTGGCATTGCAACATGGGAGAAAATGGAAAGGCAAACTAGCACGAGTGCAGTTTTGAGAGAGGGTCGCGGAAAAGAGTGAATGGGGTGGTGCGGCGAAGTAGAACCTCTACAAAAACTAGGGGACCCAAGAACTAAACTGCGCGAAATGGAATTTAATATTCCAAAATTTCTTAATTTTTTGAGTGCCAGCCTCTGCTACCCCCTCGCGCGCCCCAAATAGCCCCAAAACTAGCTTCGTTTCCAAAGCGAACAGACTATATTCCACTTTGCAGAACACAGACGTGAAGTGGTCGTGGAATCCCAGCGATGGGGAGAGGTCGCATAAGAAGAATAAGAGGATTTTTGCCGAGAAAGATGAGGGAGAGAACAAAGATGAGCTGGACTGGTGGTAGATGGCGATGTTGGAGTGCGCAGGGGCGATGGGGACCCGCATTGGTGAGGACGTGCGTCGACTGACGAAGAAGGTCACAGGATTTGTTGCTAGGGAGCTGAGGGGATTGAAGGATGGGCAAAGGGAGTTGATTCGTCGACAGCAGGAGCTGGATGGGAAGCTGAAGGAACTCAGTGAGAAGCGGGAGGATTTAGGTGAAGTACGAGGTACTCCGGTGACTCTTGCGCTGAGGATTGTGAACGGCGTCGCGGTCGAGGTCGGGGTCGATGGAGCCACTGTAGATGAAGATGAGGACGCGAGGGACTTTGTGGCAGCTACAGAGAGTTTGGGTGAGAATGAAATTGTTGCGGGTAGTGAAAGAAGGAAGAGGGGCCGAAAAAGGAAGTACGGGGAGAAGAGGCCAATAGTGGCGAGGAAGCTAGAGCTAGTGGAGGATGACGTGAGACCGAAGGTGAGAAAGGAGAAGAAGAAGAAGAAGAAGACTAGGGTTGGGTTCAGGTGTGTTCCGAAGCCGGTGTGAAAGGGAAGCAGCGTTGTGAGATATCAGGAGAAGTGGAGCTGGGAAGATGTGGAGGAAGAGGAAAAGGAGAAGGAAGGGGCCGATGATGTGGCGAAAGTGTTTGGGCAGTTGTCCTTCGCAGATGCGGAGTTTGAGGAGGGTGTTGGCGGTGGACTGCTGTCAGTAGGATGCAACTTGAAGTGGTATGGGTGTGGCGAGATGCATGCGCTCGGTGTCATAAGGTGAATGTTGTACTAGGTAGTCGTAGTAATGATGAATATTCTAGAGTATTTGCAGAACATTAGCAAACTTAAATATGGCAGCACAGGTGGACATCACATGATGTCCTCACAGGACGATAACTAATACGTCTGATACTTTCATTTCGTGAAAATATACTGGCAATCGTGGCGTACGTTAGCTGTTCTGCATTTAATGCGGAAAAAGCCCTAGTACATGAAAGCGTAGTATACAAAAAATTGAAGTTAATTGCTTGCACATAGCTCTATACGCAATTTTTGCAAATTTTTTGACTAAATTCGTCCGATAATCGTGTTCTAGTGCACTCAACTAGCAAAACGAGAACACAGACGTATTTAATTCAGGGTTCGATTTGCGTATTACAGAGAGCGGTTGAATCCAAAAAGTTCTCACTGAACACACGCCATTGGCAGAGCTGTTTGAACAAGAGCATCGTTGTCCGGATCTCTGTTCGATATTCCAATCAATGATATCCAGAACAAAGGGCACTGATTCCTTCAGATCGCCGCCGTCATGACGGGAAGTTGCTCATTGCGGTTTACGAGAAAAGGTGCTACTTTGGGTACGCGGCAATTTCCAGCAATGTCGATCCTGCGTTGGTTGGCAATTCCCGCAACACGAGCTGGGCTGTAGTTGCACTCTATGTCCATTCCGAGTACTTCCGATGCAGTTTCTGGCAGAAGACGGTAAATTCATAGGTTCAGGACATGCAAAGAATCGAAGCCAATAACAATATACAAGAGAAACAGGGCGGATCCAAGACCTCTGAATGCTGCTAATGTGGGACGATACTCGTGTGCACTAAACTCATGCAAATACTTGCGAGCCTCCTCAAGGAACTTTCGTTCTTGCGATGAGAGCCTTCTGGTACTTGTTGCTCCTGCCAACCTTTGTCGGGCGGTAAACAATTGGTATTTTACCGTTTGAAATATATCTCTAGATAATGCTTTGCTGCCGTGTTAGTGTGGTTCTACATAGTTCTGCGCTAAATATCATTCTTAGGAGCACGACAAACCATCTTGCAAAGGGAACAATCTCGAAAACTGTCAGCGCTTTTAAGGCAGAAGAACGCTCTCTCCTATGGTTCATCGGCAACGACCATCCGTATTCTAAGAAGAACGATTTGCCCTTTCAGGACGAATCCTGCGCGAGAGGCTTCAATCAAATCTTGCAGAGCCAGAAACAAGAAACGTTGAAACAACTGGATCCTCTCCAGTCGTAAGTCAAGTAACGAACGTTCGATATCTTTGGCGTCTACACATGGTGCAATGACCACTTCATGCCATTCTTGAGATCTCTTTTTAAGGTTGCCGAACCTAACTCGCAATGTACTTGCACTTTGAGACCCGGAATTTGAAAGAATTGTGCCGTCACAGTACAAATCTATGGTGGCTATTAGTACCTTTTCGCTCGCAAGCTTGGAATACTTTTGCGAGATATCAGAATCCCATGGGTTTGAATATGTACGCTGACCATCTCTGCTTCTTTCGGAGAAGAGAATGATTTAACTTCACTGATGCCACTCGCCGCGTTTATTTCGTCCCTGAAAAATTTAGGACCGAACGAAACGCTCCAGTATCATTCAAGCCAAACTATGTTTTCATATCCGTCTTCTTCCATCCTTCGCAGCCAACGTTCCTTTTCCGTACCTGACTAACATACGAAGCAAAGCTTCTAGTCGTCGAGAATTGCACAGTAAGCTGTCTGCTTCTCCGTTGAAGATCTTTTTCCAAGATCAAAGACCAATTCTGCTTCCAGCTCACACTGACCTAGTGACATTTGATTTCTGTTGCAATGTGCAGGCACTTTCTTACAGCTTGGATGCAGTGAACTTAAATTGGGATTTGGCAATGACCCTAGCAAAACCCATTGTCATGGATTCATCATGCGGCGGTAAACGAAAGTGATGCCTTTCAATAAAATGTAAGGGCACTTTCGAGAATTTAATTTTTCAAAAAATCACACTCATGGAAATGTCAGTGAAAGAAAAACTTACGTAGTTTTCAATGACGTTGGTCATGTTATCTTACCACACCAGTCATCTTGTTTGCAAGTCTACTGAAAACCCTTTTAGGTCTCCCTTAAACGAGGTTTACGCCTGGGGTGAATGGTCTCAGTAAACAGGTTGTGGGTCTGTCCGTGCTGGTAAACGGGCTTGAAAAGAGATGAGTTACGATGATCTGTTGGCCCACACCGGAAGTTCGGGTTAATGGTTCCGCCCAAAGAGGCGCTCGCTTGTATAGCTCGTTACAGCTTTCGAGTGGCTCGCGGTATCGAATATGGGAGGATGACAGGTTGTTCTTGTGCATCGTTCATGGCTTAGATTTAACACCGAGTTCGGCTGCCAGAATTTTGACACTCCAGGCTGAATTGATTGAATAGCGAATTTTCAGAAATGATTCCGTCGCTTGGAAGCGATTCGTTGATCGATGACGATGTAAAGAGACCTATCATTGTACTCACCGTAAATTAAGCAATGAATTCATGTTTTATCAAACAAGTTACGATGTTGCTACGTTGGAACCGAACAATTTTGCAAGCGGTAGCTCTATTTTGTGCGCTTCGTCTCCTTAATGAAATGCTCTTGACCAGGTTTTCATGGTACCCGAAAGTAAAGGCGTCGTGCTCACTTTTGTTCCATGGACGCAGCGCGCAACGACTCACTGGTGCCCAAGGAACAAAAGTGACTGGCAGCTTCGATTTCAACAGCACTATTAATGTATCAGCTACAGTGCTATCCCTTAACTCTTGAGAATCTCTTCGACCCCCGTGTCAGAGCAATATCGTCGAGAATTTTGGTGCTAACGACGATCAAGCATGTCTTCTCAAGTCGGCCATCACGTTGCAAGCATCCATCGCATTCACGGAGTTCAGAAGCCACTCTCGTCAGAGGCTTGCGAGGAGGCAGGGGCCAGAAAGAAAGAATGTCACTCAGACAACACCACGATATGTCGCAAAACAGCCCCACAGGCTTTCCGGCGCCGACACCATAGTTCACAGCCTCTTCCCGTCCTACCACCAGTGTCACACGTTGCCTAGCGCACGGCATAATCCAGGCTGATTGCACCCATATCTGGGGGGACGATTGTACTGACGTCGGACGGCAAAGGTGAGGTCAGCCCCGACTGCCCTCGGCGTCGCCGGGTCCCCGAACAGAGCAAGCCCGAATGAAATACAGAGAAATGTTGAAGGTTAACGCTGAATCCAACATACAGCGCCAAGATGAGAAGCCACGTCAGACGATGCGCTCTCCTGACTTCTTACAGACCCATCGCCAAAAAACAACCTCGAGACCAACCAAACATTGCGCGCCGAGTGCCGGCCGACTATTGTGCTTTGACGGGAAAGCGTTTCGAGTTGTTCAGGGAGGGAAAAGTCAAAGGGTGCTAATCACAGGGCCAAATTTCGTCCGAATGTGAGATCATACCATCAACTTCAACACTCAAGCATTTCGACTCAAAACAGATATGCGACCATTTTGCAAGCAGTCCGATGTCTGACCCAAAACAGAACGAAGGGATCTCGGCTAGCTGGCCTGAGCCCTTTTTAAGCCGGTGGGAGAAATATGGACGAATGATACAAGACTTAGCTGAATCTGGTTATAAAGGCGGACCCTTGCGGAGACTGGCTGCTGACCACAAGAGGCTCTTGAAACACAACTCATATTATATCTTATGGCGAGGGAAAAGCTGGCGGAATTTATAGCCAAAGGATCAGTGAGCGTTTTCTGTATATCTTAAGATGAATCAAGCGTCATGAGAAATTGCTTCAGGGCATCACGCTTCTCTGCTCAAGCATATAAACAGCTATTTCCTCAGAGCAGCTCCTATATGCGTAACCTATATACGAGGAGAAGCAATAAATCTTCTTCTTTGTACATGTAAAAGAAGCGTTTTACCACTTCTATTACATTGCTCGATAACTTCTGTGCTCGGTATGGATAGCTGTCTGGCTCCATACTTCTCAGAGGTCATGACCACACGTTTAGTTCTATCTGACAGTTCAGTATGTCTACGATGTTAGAACTAACGTCCCGATGCGATACATTGTGCCTTACATGAAATTTCATGATTCTCACTCCGAGTCCGAGAAAAAACCTGTTTCTATCCAGCGGGAATCTGAACGACCCAATACGTGAGCGCTCACCCTTTTTTACTCATTCTAACAGAGGCGCTACAAGCTTCATCTACACAAAAGTCATGGCTCTGGAAGGTGCAAAGATACTGGTCGGCGCAAGGAAAAGGGCGGAATGAAATTCTCAAGGTCTCGACGGATGCCAGTCAATAAGAAGAAACAGTGAAGGAGAGTTTTAAGGCCCCCCTAGTTCCGGCTTTGGCATCACCGGAAATCAAAGCAGAGACTCCGACGAGAACATTTAAAGAGGGAAGGCCTGCCCGTGCGTATGCAGGCAGCTAACAGTATCTTTATCGCCCAGGATGCCCTGTCTTTTGGAAGCATTGAATGTGCCTCTGTTTTGACGTCCATGTCTTACCGTTAATCAGTCCAAATTTTGAAAATACGCGGCTGTGCTGCCACCCTGTCTAACGCAGCGTCTATTTCCGTGGCTAATACATAAAAGTTGTGCCATCCAGATAAAGCCTTATATCAAAAGTATTGTTCCATGACCCAGCCGTCATCCTCGAGATTTTTCGAGGATACGCTTGGGGCCCACGGTCTGAGGAAGACGCTATGCTTTAAGTTATGGTAACGATTTTGTGAGCACAGGGACATAGAGAGACAATCATTTCACATAACGCGTGCGCAATGCCACATTTTTTATGCCGATTGGATCGGACAGCACATTTCCGAACAAGGGAGCCATATAAGATGAGTAGGCAAGTAATATGAAAGACACGAATAGGAAGGATCTTTCTTGCGTAAGCTTACTCGATACCGGAGCCAGCGAGATCTCTATTGCAATTAAGAATTTTCGGTTTCCTGGAGAGTCGATTAGATCTGGCGCAGACTTTTCAAAAGCCTTGGTTATCGGCTGTGAAAGTAAGTTTATTTCTGGTAGCTATCATTCTGGTTATGTCTTGCTTCATTGTAACTCAGCCTAACTATAAAGAATGCTATTGTAGCATTTAAAGTGCCTTTGCAGCGACCCATCGCTCTGTCTGACGATCTACCGACCCTGATAGCACAAGTGATCTTGCTAGAGTCTGGACCTGTTCTCGCGGATTGTGTCGGCCCGAAAAGAGACCAGTTCTATGTATATGCGATTTTGTCAACAAAGAACCTTGAGAGCTATGCCCTTGCATTTGATGACTGAAGTACCTGTCGATTGAGCGATGATCGGGACCGAAATTTATGAATACGGGCTCAGATGTGAGTCCACTGTTTGAGTATCCCAGCTGCTTTTAAGCGAACACCCCAATTCCTGCGCCTTGTAGAATCAAAGCCCCGGAGCGGCCGGGGTTTCACTTTGAGGAATTATCCTGACAAGAAAGCGTCCTAGATATAGTGCTGCGGTCAATCAGCGAGCGCGGCCAGCGACGGTGATCGGGTCACAGTGTGCCATGCCATTGCCGATGTCGGGCCCACCAATTGTTGGTAACTGAGTCGTTTGCTCGAGCGAACATACTCTGCCCCGATAGTGCGATATATCTCGTAAGACGTCCTGCACTATCATATCGATAGAAAAGAAAGTTAAAGAGCTAAGTAGTTTATAGTGTTACAAGCGCAGGTATATTTGATTCTAGATACAATGGATATTTGTGGCTTCGCCGGGGTTTCTCGCGTACAGGGGCGTACACTATATAGTGCCACCCCCTTGCCATGAACAGGCGGCTGGCACTATTAAGAATCGCGAAATACAGGATGTTCAGCTACAGGTTTAGGCTTTAAACATCTCCGTGATCAGCAGCTGCTGCGACCGTCCTTTGTTTTCAGTGCGTTTAGCCTTGATTGCAGTGCTCTTAGCATTCTTTTTTTCGCCACAGAAGGGCAGTTGCGGATATTCAATGCGGTTCGCAAGCTGTTCACAAGCGTATTCACGTCACGTCACCTTACGTGATTAGGTACCGCCTTGCTTCCCGATCATATTTTATGCAATCCCTTTCATCCCCCTCAGAACGCAAGTTACCACGTACACGGCCGTATAGCAAGCCTCTGCTGCAACGACTTACCAGCCGTGCGCAATAAGCGAGTTATGCATGACATCTCGTGACGCACATCGATGACACTCGAAAGGAAAAAATTGCGCTCCTGGCCCTTCGGCTCGGGCCCTAATATTTCTTTTCGTGCCCCGATGTCATCACTCGATTGCCATCATAACTCATAGTATGAAGTGCTGCGCATCTAAATCAGTCCTCTTAGCGCAAATCGACTCAAGAAGGGCGAACATAGCCTTCAGTTCAGTTTCGGATGGCAATGGAAGCCTGTAACTGGCTCCATTTCCTTACTGTTCCCCATCAATTACCCACTGTCACTCTTCACTGGGACAGGTGCATTGCGTATTCAAGGAGCATCTTTCATTTTCGTCTTCTACTATTGCGCTCTGAATTCCTCGATCATTCTCTATCAACCATCTCGAAACCTCCAGTTCATGATTGAATCACACAGTGATCAAATATGCGGGTCATTCTCACTCCACTTTGAATGACAGTTTCTTCCAGCATGTCAATAATACAGACAAACTCTGTTTCGTTCCGGGTGTGCTATCATGCGACCATCCGTTCTGATATCGCATTTAATATCCGCGTTGTACACAACAGGAAGTATATTTGCCTTCTCCAACAATCTATATTTCCGTTATCTTTGGCACCTCGCTTCCAGCTTTGCTAAACGCATTTATGCACATCAAGCATACGCGCATCGTAGCCTTTCCTTAATTCCTTCATCCCAACCTTTAAAAACCTCTATTTTCTTTTCCTTTGACTCTCTGTTCAACATCAGAGAGTATTTCTCTTACAGAGCGCATTCCGGTTACCCCGTTTCCAAGCCGCGATTATAGCCCATATCCACTGGGCTGATGTAGAGTTATTACAGTTGGAGGGAATGTTAATAAATAGTCACTTTGAGTCCCCGTTACAGTCACTTAGATTCGTACCATGCAGAACGGCAATTATCCATCAACAAAAGACGCAAGGTTTGAAGTGAACTCATTCGTACAGCAGTAAGAAATATCCTCCACGAACCACTTTCTAAATGTAACTGTGTTCCGGACAGGCGTTCTTTCTGGCTAAGATAGGGGACGAGGTTGGGACGGATCTCGGAATCATCGTGATTTCGCCAGACTTTCTATGATCGCCAGCGGAAGCTTTAGTGACCAAACCGCAATTGGTGCACACGTACGCAGTCAACTCGGTCTTTCGCTTTCATTGCCCTCGCTGCCTCAAAACGACTTCCTGGTTTCCCACTGCGTGATGTTAAGTTGGCTTTTGGACCAGCAGATAAGAAAAGTCTTTCTTTCATCAACGTTGGATATGCCATTTTGAGTTGTACTCTTTGAGCTTTTCTCATATTCAGACTATGTTCCGACGCTAACTTTTGCTGGCGTCAACGACACAGCTTCTCTAGAAATTGAGACC
>VCMS01000486.1:0-24501 GCA_022539475.1 Gracilaria domingensis | reverse complement strand
CCAATGCCAGCCACACCTCATCAGGTACACTCGTCACGGAGCAGGAGCCAAAACGGATCCCCGCCCCGCAGGCGGAAAACGCCGAACAGTTGGGATAGAGGCCCTTCTCCCAACTGTCCCGAAGACGAAGGCCTGTCCAGAACCAATGGTGCAAGGTTATAGACAATTACCCAGTGGTTACAGGGAGGAGAGCCTCAGGGACGGCACCGAAGCGATATGCTTTCTCAAGCATAGTAACCTATAAGGTAAACGTCACCCTCGGGTTTACTTTCTAACCACTTGGTACCATGCGTCACTGCCTGGACAGCCGCGGGCAGGGAGCCTAATCTGCGGTGAATGCCAAACTATAACGAACAGACACTTAGAATGAGCTTCAGCATGTACATTAAGCCTACCCATGGTTGACGCCAACAAACTTAGACCACTAAACCGTCATGGGATCGCTTACCATAATGGTATTGATGACACCATGAGGGTCGAGTTCGCTTGGCATAGCGGGTAAGCCACTTGGCAACAGACTGTTATCCTCGCACACTTTATGACAGCATGTCAGGGCAATTTTTCCACGTTCTAAGACGTTCTGTTCCATAATGGCCCGGGATGCGCCATTGATTGACGTAACACAGGGTGGCGCTGCCGAAATAGAACCGCACTCGACAATGCAACCGGTCGCCGGAAAACACACTCGTCAACAAGGTGCGATTGTGGGCAAAGGCGGCTACAATACCGCCTATCAACACTGCGTAGTTGAAGCGTCCACATTGCAACAACCTGTGCCCGTGTTATCCGTTCAGAGACCATTCACGGTTGGCGCCGAACGACACGATACTTAATGGCGAATGGTATGAGGTCGACAACATACCGACAAAACCGTTTCAGGTCTACCTGATAACTCAGCAAACGCGCCCGTCCTCAAGTTCCAAAACACCACCGAATTGGTCTTGCCTTACGGCCTCCCGTAAGATCTTTCGATATTATACCCAATGGTCCCACGGGTCGTGGTGCTAAGGAAGGGGGGCAGTGTCAGATTCGTGAACTTCGATCGCGAAAGAACCATATGGTTTGCCAGCGACTAGCTGGGAGCGACGAAGACCAGAAAACGGAGCATCGACCCAGTGACCAATTGGACAGCGGAGGTGAATATGGACCTGAAGGGGAAGAGCTCAGAGCATCGGATCCTTGGAACTCTGCGAGCCAGTTCAGTACCATGTGGTCGGGTAAGCTTGGGAGCATTAAGGCCACCCAGCACAGGATTTGACCTCCAACCGGACTCCCGTCCCATCCACCAACAGCCATTACCGTGCGGAATCATAAGGCCCGTGACGGTAGAGCTGGAGGAGGTAGAGCGTGATGCTCGCGAGGGGTTATAGAACCGGGCAACTCGAATGGGCTAGCCCTGTAGTGCTGTCCAAAAGACGAGGAGAGACCCGTATGAGGTTCTGTATTGACTTACAGAAAACTTAATGGCCGTAACGGTAAGGACTCGTACCCATCCGAGATGGATGAATGCATCGACTTCCCCTAGAGATGCGAACATCCTTTAAACCACACTGGACGGCGCAACTGCGGTATTGGGCAGATCGAAATACCAGAGGGTACCGTGATAAGGACTGCGTTACGATGCCACGCAGGCCTGGTATACGGCTCCTTAAGCATCCGTTGGTTGAAAAACGCCCCGCTACCTTCCAAAGGGCCTGTTAGACATATATACTGGTCTATGCAACAGTGAATGTGGTGGAACACCGCCATTGGTATACATAGAGAGCGTAGTCATTACTTCGGGTCCATAGAGAAGCACTTCTCACACGTCCAGAGTGCGTACTGCAGTGCTACAAGAGGGCAGGCGTGACCGCTCGAAACACGAAAGTGTATGTTCTTCAACCAAGAGGAGAGTACCTAGGCATACAATAAGCCCGGGAAACTCGAAGTGACCAAACGGAATATCCGAGCGGTACAGGAAGCGAAGCTCCCTACGTCGCAGACGGTACATACCGATCCTTTATAGGGTCTATGCAACGTCTACCGGCGTCATCAAGGGTTTTTGCAAAAGATAGCACGCCACCCCTGAACGGACTGGGTTTGCAGAAGGGGCAACGATCCCACCACACTATGTCGACACCTGGGCAATAGACGGACGGGTAGAGCGCGTCTATACATGAAGCAGCGCTTCTCTCCCCACCGGTACTGGCATTGCCCAAAACGGGGACTCCCGTTACACTGGACACGGATGCGTCGGACGCCCAAAAGGTTGCGGTTTGTTGTTTTTGGTTTTTGGATGCTAATCAGGAACAGGAGGACGGCAAGCTCGCACCAATGGGGTATTGGAGTAGACTGCTAGCCAAGCGGAGCAGAACTACACCGTAAGGAGAGGAATGTCTAGCGTCGTTGTTGGAGCATTGCTCATGCTACGTCCTTACCTATATGGTGTGCGCTTCACCGCTCCGAACGGATCACGACTCCTTGAGGTGGATATTAGGCTTGCGGACGCATCGGGTCGTCTGGCCCATGCGTCTGAGACTCTGGAGGTGAGTACGATGATGCAGTTACCGCCCCGGGTCAAGCACCGAGTGGCGGATGCATTGTCCCGGTTGAATACCGAAGGATTGGACACTGACCCAGGGACGACGAATCCCATGCTGTTACTATAGAACCAGCCTTAACCCGAGGTCAATGAAGTTCTGAAGGGATACTGGCATGATGACAGTACGTACCAAGTGGTAGTGGAGACCCTCCTTCCTGTGGAGGAAGGGGAACACGCTCCAATCACCCGTGAGGAATCTACGCGAACAATCGACCGATAGGTTGTGCAAGACGCTCGCTGACGTACTTGGAAGGAAGGATTCTCATTTCGACGTCGACCACAATGGGTACCTCATCAGACGCTCACCTTTAGACGGAGCTCTCCAGAAGGTCGTACCTGAGTCATTAAGACAAAGGGTGTTATATCTGTCACACAATCCACGGCTTTCGGGGCACCCTGGAGCCACGCGGTTGTACTATACCCTTCGGAGGCAATTCTACTGGCCGCATATGGCTAACGATGTATATACCTATGTGGCGCAATGCAATTCGTGCATTAAGACCCGAGGTGGTGTGGCGAAGCACAGGAAGTACCTAAAGCTATTCCCGGCGGCGGGGCCCCTGGAATTCGTAGCAATCGACATACTGGGGCCCCTGCCCAAGACCTCAGAGGGTTATCGCTTTGTAGTAGTCATAACCGACAGGTTCACAAAGCTCACCAGAGCCATACCTCTGAAGAACCAAACGGCAACGACACTAGCGACAGCCTTCCTGGAGAATTGGGTCTACCCGTACGGTGCTCCCATGTACCTACTGACCGATAACGGTTCGAACCTAGCTTCTAAGTTCTTCGAGGCGGTTTGTACAATGCTAGGGGTCAAGCACTACTTTACCACGGCCTATCATCCTCAAACAAACGGCCAAGTGGAACGCTTCAATAAGACCCTAGTGGCACGCCTACGGCACTATGTCGAAGAGCACCAAACCACATGGTCGGAGTATGTCCAACCATTGACATATGCGTACAACCTCCAGGTCCACAGGGTCACTCAAACAACCCCATTCGACCTGGTACTTTCGCGAACACCACATGGTATTATCGTCCAGCCTGGACCTGACCGCTCGGAAGCGGCCGGGACACTCACACCGGCGAAGGTCAAGAGAGACATACTCCAGAAGTTACGCGCCGCTTTGGCTGCTGCCAAAGTTAAGATGACAGCAGCCCAAGAACGGTATAAAGCGGACTATGACCGAACGGTGAGCAAAGTGACCAAAGTGGTAGCAGGAGACATGGTCTTCCTTGACGTGCCACCAAAAGGTAAGCGACCAACCCAGCGGAGATGGAAGAGGACATCCGCCTTGAGGAGGATATCAATTCTAAACTACTACCCAAGTCCACGGACCATACAAGGTGATTCGCTCCGACGAGCATACCGCTACGGTCATAATGGAAGGTTTGGAGAACACGGTCTCCATCGACAGGATTGTCAAGGCCGCACAACCGACGACAGCGAATGCACAACCAATAGGTGAGCCAACGCAGCAGGAAGCGGAGAGGGAGCAAACGTCTCCCATACCCCCTCCTATGATGAGTCAGCCGAGCGGTCAACCTTCCACCAGAGCCGTAACGGCTGACCCACGACCCAAGCGGCACAGGAGATCGAGCCTCGGCAAGACCAACGGGTCACACCACCCACGGGGAGCCACGCACCCCATGACCAAATGGAAGAGTCACACCCTCAAGTAGACGCTCAGGAGTGCGCTATTGACACCATTGTAGGTCACGAACACACCACAAAGGGTATGCGCTACCGGGTAAGATGGTATGGATGGTCGCCCCGAGCACGACTCTATGGAACCACCTGGTCATATCCCTAACAACTTCATCATCCGATACTGGCGCAAACAAGGGCGAACGCCCCCACCAACTGGTATTGCTTCGCGTGGTACGCGTCGCTAAGGAAAGGGGGGGGGGTTATCGAAGCTGTTGAACGCCACGCTACACGAAAAGCTAACTAACTAACCTAACAGGAAAACAAAAGAAGATCAGAGAACACAATGCAAGACACTTATTAGTCGAGAAGAATCCACGAGAGGGAACCACGAGGTGACTTAGGAGGCCTTGGAGGACCCACGGCCACGTCCGCGTCCACGACTGGTTCCACGACCGCGACCACGTCCACGGGAGGTCCCGCGAGATGAAGCGGAACCTCCACGACCAGAGGACACCGACATAGGTCCGGCGGAGCTTCCGCCCCGCCGCTAGCCGCGCTCGGTGGCGCACCACCGCTTGGTAAGGGAGCAGAAGTACCAGCAGGTCCCGCAGGGGTACCGCTGCTGACTACCGGCATGGTATTCGCAGGACCAGTGGGTGGATGGAAGGAAGGCGGTAAGCTAGACGGAGGGATGCCACCAGAGGTCGGAGGAGCAAGACCACTAGACGGCCTGCACCGGGGGTCAGACCAGTAGGCGGCCTAGAAGCACCGGACGTCGGCGGAAGCGGAGCCGAACGGAAACCAGTTGAGAAACCACTTGGTGCTCCTGTCCCAGTACTTGCTAGAGGAAGAGGAACGTTGTGAGGACCAAGCGGAGTATGGAAAGGTGCCGCAGGATCACCACCAGGAGGTCCACCAGGGAGTTGATACGTACCAAGGCCACCAAAGCCTACCATTGGGGTCGCAGGTTGCTGTGACGCAGGAGCGTACGGGTTGAAACTGTCCACAGGGGGTCGATGTAACGGCGCGTGGCCTTCCACAAGGTTGCTCAACTGACCAACATAGGCTGTCACCTCACGGTAGAGATTGCGCTGGAAGTAGTCGCGGAACTGTCGCAGCTCAGAAGTGCGCCGCTCGTGGTGAGCAACCACGGGGAGCAAGTTGGTAAGAGTATCCACAGCGGTGAGGATGTCATTCATTGAGACCAGGACGGTTGAAGTGCACCATCGAGGCGTGGTTGAGACGAGCCAGAGCGCTCCGTATCGCGCCACTATCACCACCAGGGGGCACCGGATTCACCGGAAGCGACTGGAAACCAACCCGAAGAGGCCCCTGGGCAGCCCGTCCGGGAGGGTGAGCAGCCGCCTGAGGGTTCGCCGGACCACTTGGAACAGGCGCAGCCACGCTGGTCGGAGGAGTAGCCTGTACAGGTGCCGACGGAGGCAATGCGGGGGACTCATAGTTCTCGGCAGCCACCATCACGGTATCGTCATTACCAAATGGGTCTTCGCCAGCCATGTGCTGCTGTTGGAGAGGCACGATGCTATGAACCTCCGGGTCGTAGACATCCCAACCCTGTTCAGGCCCCCAATTGTGGTTACTTACCGCAGTGAGGTAGCCATCCAACTGCTGCGCAGTATATTTGGTGCCCTCCACGATGTTGGAGAGCCCCATGGCACGAATGTCGCCGACCACATCGTTGGGAATATTGAAGATACGACCAACTGGTTGAGTTCCGCTGATCCCGACAGACTTGTCAGGGCAGCGCGTGTCCCAAGTCACACCTTCCACGGAAGCCTGAAGGGCGAGGATAGCCACCATGACGGCCCACTCGCTGCGCGCGACCGACCAAACGGCATATGCGTTGTTCCTCTCGAGGGAGATGCTACTACCAAAGTACGCAAGGACCGGCGGGGTCGGCACTTCCAGCCACTGACATACTTCATAGTGGTCCCACCAAGAGGGTCGATTGACATACCATGTCCGGCGGTTGTGGTCGCTCTGCGACCAATACTCAACGTTGTGGAACAGGAACATGGTCCGCGTACGGTTGTTACGATGACGAACACGGTTCTCAGCCATCGCATCGGTCGCCCACCTCCCACGGTCAGTCCAATAATTGGTATCTAAAGGGCGCTCAAACGCGACGTACTCCAGATCGACCTCGATGTGCGTAGCAGGTTCGTCCAAGCGGTGAAGGATATCTACCAAACGGCGGAAGTAGTGGACCTCCCCATCGCAGCGGATGAAGGGGAGATCCGACGCTACGGCCACGGGGATGTAGTATAGAAACTTCGTGTGTCGCTGCCGCGCATGGAAACACTGTTGTCGACCGAACCGGCTCTGCTTCTCGCCCTTGCGTGGTGGAGCAGGTGCCATAGGCACCGCCTCCAACCGGCGACAATCCCAACGGGCAATTGCGGTATACTGCGTGAGACCCATGTGGCGGAACCGCAAGGGACAGAGTGAGGAACTGATGTGGAAAGGCCAGTTCCCCAGGGCAACCAATTCGGCGGAGATATCGGCAAAGCGTGCACCATAATGGGCATGCGGCTGCCCGTGCGTCCTATTAGTGTCATGAGGATTCAGCTGTTGAGCCTCCACCGTACCGGCCACCGCAAGAGGGTTAACGTTGCTCGGGCCCGCGGCGGCTGCGTAGGGATCATACCCACCGCGACCGTAAGGGTCTTGACGAGAACGCGTACTCGACCGCGTGTTAGGCTTGAAGATGCCACCTCCGCGGCCGCGCGCTACCCCAGGGGTCTTGCCAGACATCCTCGACCGGGAGGCAACAGTTTCGCGAACCGAACGGTTGACCTCCGCCGAGGGGGAGACTTCAGAAGCCGAATATCCCTTTATAGGGTCGAAGTGCGGCTCCTCCAATACCAAGTGGTTGGCCTCCACGGGAGCCTCGGCGCCCGATGGAAAGGACACAGGTGTACCGGTCTGGGACGGCAGACAGGGCTGCGAAGAGTCAACCACGTGGTAATTCGATTGAAACGGCGCCGTCTCACCCCCGGGGTCCACCACAACGGGAAGGGCGCGCGCGATGCCCTCCTCGGCACCGTCTTCACGGCGCTCGAACGTCATCGACCACCCTGTTGGGGAAGCGGGTTGATCACCCATGAGGTATAAAAGGCGCGAGTTGGAGCGAGAGCGTGCCACGGAGGATACCAACCGAGAGGGGGAACACCACCAATTGGATGACTAGATGAAACCTGAGGGGTCACAGAGAACGGGCACGCCGCTCGAGCGAGCTGACACACCGTGAAAATGACCAGGGTTGTAAGCCGGCTGGACGGGTTCCGTGAACAAGGGGGGTCACAACCACCCCAGAGGGAACCTGAGGGACGGAAGGAGACCGCGAGGAACCAGGTGGAGGGGCGCTGAACGCCGCGCAGTCGGGTAAACCCCTCGGCTGGACCTGAATCAAGCCTGAACACCACGATGAGGCAGACCACTAGGTAGAAGCGGCGTCAGCACCGGTACGGTCACGAAGTCTGAAGAGCCACGGGCAGGAGTCTCCTCACCCTCGACGCCGCCGCCCAAGGCAACGACACCCCAGTGGCGCCCTCACTCAAGCAGAGAAACAGTACGTGTCGGAACCAACGAGGTATCACCTCAGTACGGCACAAGACCAAGTGGCCAACAAAGAATAGGAGCGACACCACGAGGGGGCGGTGTGCCGATCGGTTGACAACTGCGAACCCCACCGACGGGGGGCTCGAAACCAACTGGTAAGCCGGGACTAACCCGCCCAGGGGGAGGACGGACAGGGGAAGATGGAGTGGCGGACTCCTCCGGGAGGGACTGAAGAGGCGAAGACAACCACGTGGTACCAGGCGCGCGACAAGATCAACCTGAATGGTCGCGGTTCGCGGTTTCGCGTTCCAATACCACGAGGGATGTAAGGTACGGTCGCACCTACCACAGGGGGTACGGCGACATGGGTAATGGCGGTGCAGTGCATATGGCGAACCGCGCCGTGCACCGCGCCGTCTTCGCGTCATCGCGAGACGCGCCGTGCGCCAGGCGATGCGCGCCGACGACCGTTTGGCGAAAAGGCGGCAAACGCCGTGGGAACTTCGCAGCCACGGGGCGTGCCTGTCGGTAGGAGGGGGGTCTGTAGTATAGCTCGGCCAGATCAACGGGGGCTCTACAAGACCAAGTGGTGACGTCACGGGCTCCCGGGCACGTGTGTTTACTGTACCACGTGGGACGCGCCAGCGCAGGCTTGGACAGGACTAATTAGTCTATTCTCGATGATTTAGAATTAATAATTACTAGGTAGTATAGATATGTGGCCGGGGTGGTGCACCACAAATGCACCTCCAGGTGGCCCACGTGGCACTAGGCCCGTGAGAGCCGGAGGGGCGCTCGGGTGTACTAAACCCCCGAGACGCTAACCTCCCACACCAAATGGTAAAGTCAAGCACCAACTAGGCTAATTTGACACCAGTTCGGTTCTACAGTCACCAATTGGTAAGTCTAGTAGTTTTCTAATAGTTTTGCTGACCTTGAGGGTTATACGTGCCTGCCGCACACCAGTGCAGGCGTATTTACCACTTGGTCACCGTGCACTATAGGCAACGGTGGGTGTTGCCGACCTATTAGGTGTCACGTGTTTCACTCCTCTGCCGGGTCGAGCCCACGCAGGGCTCCCCACTAGCAGCTCGCACCGATCGGCTATACCACAAAAAGTGACACTATCTAGAGCACCGCGATTGCTGAGAGAACTTTATGAGACATTGTGTATAATGGGTGGGAGTATGTCAGCCCATGAAAATGAACTAGCTCAGGCTGCAACACTTGACATCGAATTTGATGGAGCTACTGACGTTAACGTCGGAACTGCGCTGCCAAGTCGCCAGAGCAGTGCATTGGCTGCTTTTAAGAGAGATGAGGCACGTTCTATAACATCGCTTGTTCCCTATGCAAAGAGTTTAGCTTTGAATTAGCACAACATGTCAAGGAACGCTTGGGACATGTTTGGAATGTGATGGAAGAGAACAGAGCCACATGGGCTCCAGATCAACCAGTGAATTATGACAATATTAGGGCTCTACCTTTGCAGTATTCCCCACCGATAGAGTTGCGAAGGTCACGCAGAGTGCTGTTGTTTCATTTAGCAGCACTTTTGGATGTTAACGAACGTACTCTCGACTTTCTGAAAGCCACACAGACGGAGAAAGAGGTGTACATACGGCTTTTAATTACGTCTGTTATCAGGGAAGCTGTAGAGTTGGACGAAGATCTATCAGCTCATTCAGATGATTTAAGAGCAGTTTTTAGCATCTTTCATCGTGCTATGATTACCGATCTAGTGCAAAAGGGACGCCGGGATCCTGGAATAGCTTTAAGATACTGGAAAAAGGTGAACGACCGTCATGGTTTTGTCAGTCCAGTTCCGTTTAATCGCGTTGCACTTGCTGTGCTCTCCGCTCAGGCATCATCTGCTCCTGCTGAGTGTCTTTTTAGTGATCTTGTCCGGACAGAATGTTCTATCAGGACCTCTTTGCTAACGGGAACGTTGGAGATGGCAGAAATTATCCGCTCCTTTGTTCATTCGGAAGTTGAAAGCTTTCAGGGCGTGCAAAATGCCGTGTTGCATCCGAAGGCAGCTGGGTTTTGTCGTGTTATCGTGAAAGTGTGTCGTAGGATTGATGACATCTAATGCAACAGGTGTGTCGCGATGATCATGGGTTCTAATGCTTGGGTTTGTGTCTCTGTTTGTTTGATGACTACATCATGACTAATCTGACTGACTTCGATCAAAAATAGATGACTTCTGACTGACCACTTCGTAAAAGTAGTCAGTCAGAAATACGGGCCTGGGTTGAAGTCTGCTTTGCATCGCCTCCTAAATATACATAACGACGCTACGCGTGGAGGCTTTCCTTTTGGTCGGCATCCGATAGTGTATATATCAAAGATACTTCGCATCTGTGACAGACCTACCCTTGGTTCAAAGCTTACCCACGCAGATTCTGCGACAGTATTGTGATATCAGCGCAGTTTGCGCTTGACGCCCTGTGGCCCAGCAGTTTAAAACTCGCCAAATTCTCAGTCCATGAATCCCAAACTGCCCGTCCTGTGGAGCTGCGTATGAGGTTTTCCGGTGTTTTAACTTAATCTCCAGAAGCCCACGAATAGCCTCCCGTTTCAGCACGTGTATGGGTACATCATCATCATGATCACCCGATATACCCTATTGAGAGTAGATTACCTTCGCCATGCATTCTAGTGGAACTTTCGATATTTTTGTTGAATGTTAACATGGGAAGGAATGAAGGCATCCCACTAGGATCGAGCACCCGATCAGCGGATGTTCGAAGTTGTGCGTGATCTGCGAGCATCCCAAACTTGTGGCCCACCCGTATTGAAGGCAAACTTCTGAGTTCACCGTAAGCGATATGACCCGACTTTCCGTTGAAGACGCGCTTGCAAGATCCTCTCAGTCGTTGGGTGAGGCAATCTCGTTCTTGTGGGAGTTAGATACCAATAGGCTGGTCCCTGAGAAGCATTACAGGATCTCCCCGCAAAGTCAAACCGAAAATCGCTCTGATGACGCTGCGCGAGTCCCGCTGTTCGACTTTATTTCGGATGATGTCTGGGAGATTGATCATACAGACTCTTCAGATGTTTGCTGGATAATTATGTTGTGAACCAAGGTGTCCCGGAACGCGTTTCGGAAGAGGAGAAAGAGGAAGAGGAGCGATTCTTGGAATGTATTTGTGAGTCTGATTGTGTTAGGTTTGTGTACGACTGGCTGAGAGAGAACGGGTATGGAGTAGCTTCTTCTATGGATGAATTCAAAGAAGTCTTAGCGGACTTATGGTTTGGAATGTACGATCGCGGCCGTGACAAAGATTCGTCGGCATTTGAGCATGTGTTTTGTGGGGAGATAGATGGAGATGATGTGAAAGGTCTTCACAACTACATTCAGGTGTACATTGAGGAGCAGCGAGGTAACTTTGATTACATGGGATACGTCGACTTCGCCGGGGATCTTTGCGGTGCCCCCGTGGAGAACCAACACGCTTTGATTATTCGTTTTGAGTGGTTTGGTTGTCTAAAGAGTGTTTCGTCTATGTTTATTGGCACTTCTCCGGAATACGAGATAGCCCTGTATACTTTGCTTTGGTTTAGTAGGGATGGGAGTGATCAGATTGAGGCGGAATATTCGTTTGGGCGCTACTTGGTCCAGTTTCGTATATATTCCTTCCGCTCTAACATGACTACTGCCTTCCCATGCTTGAAAGGGGTCGATACGGAATCTTTAGAGGAGGACCTTTATTACCAAAAGCAGAAGAATGAGGATCAATACGATGGAGGTGAAGCGGAGGGCGATCAGCTTGAGCAAGTTGATGCCGCAGCTTTGAATGATTCAGAAGAGTTCCCACCATTGGGCTAATGTTGATCCCATTCACTATCCGAGATACAGCCGATATGATGATGGTTTGCTCATGGATGCACATGGACACTCAGCTGCTTTATCTGGAGTCACTACGGGTATGTGCTACCACTACCACCGACTGAAAATGAGTACACAATGCACCGAGATGAGAGTGATCCCCAACTCGATTCACGTAGAATTTTAATATATAGGACAAAAGTTTGCAACGCATCTCTAGCGGCATCTTCTTGAATGCCAGGTCTCTTCTTTTCTTAAGAGATAGGGAACAGATTTATAAGCATGCATGCGACACACATAAAAGCCGCAAACGTCTCCACTTGTGCTTCGGTTTGTCCAACAAAACAGACCCGCAAAAGAAGCTTCTGTCAGATCATAAATCAATGCTGAATTGTGTGTGGCCCGGTTTCTGCGTTCCAACTCGCAAATCCTGGTTTGCCCGGATAGTCGAAGATAGTTCCGCCCGCATAGACATTATAGCGTATCGAAGTTTTGAAAGCAAAGATGGAAATTGAAACCTCGGTGCGAGATACAATTTTCCATCTTGATGTAGATCAGCTCGAGAGAAGTCCTACAATACTCTCGACATTACAGAGCAGAGCAGTAAGGAATTAGTATCACAGTCAAGACAAACACCAAGTGTCTGAGCAAGTACCTTCGTACAGTAGCAGTCGAACAAAGCATCCTTGTCATGACGTGAGAGTGGTTTGCCCGTCATCTATGTTTACTCGGTGCCTTGCGGATTGAATCTAAGCCCCTTATCAGTTATCAGTTGGTGCCGTTTTAAGTCCGGGAACTGCTGCTCAGGAGCTAGAATTAGTTGTAAAGTGGACTCTATATACTGTACAATTACGCGTTTGATGAGTGAAATGTGCTTATAAGACAATTCTAGTTCAAACTCGAGAATAGAAATGGGATTAAGGGGGCACGATAAATACCCAAGTGCTACCCCAGTGCTACCCCTGGTAATGTGTTGATGAAAACTCGGACTGCTGTTCAGTGGGTTGAGCAATTGTAGTGCTGGGGTGTTCCTCGAAATCGGTGAGAAACGACGAAGATTTCGGCATCTCCTCACTCACCCGACCACAGCTTTCCAAAATGAGTTTTGTAAACATCTGCACATTGTCGTAGTAGACGTGATGACCTGCCCCTTCGACAATGTGTACCGTGGCCGGAGCTTTCATTTGCTCGCATACCTTTTCAGCGTACTTGAAGCTCATCCAGTCGCCATCGCCGTACAGGAATGAGGTAGGAGTTCGAAGTTTAACCATGCGTTCAGCAAGCGGTTTCCTAGCATACGCACCGCTCTCCAGGATTGTACAGAGTGAATGCTCCCCAGCTGCGTCCGCGACTGAGATCTGATAGAAATACTCGATGAAAGCATCCTTGGTGCTCTGTGACTGAAAACTGAAGCGTGGCTCAATGAAACGCTTTGCCATTTTCCGCCCAAGACTTGTACCTGCCTGACGGATAAAGTACTGCGGCGTAAAGCCCCAGTCCCACATGCGGAACACTATCCAGAAAATAGCGCGACGCAGCAACGGCCCTCTCGGTATCTTCTGCGGTGGAGCAGCTGGCAGACCAACTGGACTCGCAAGCGTGAGCGTCAACACGTTTTGCGGACTTCGTAGAGCATAAACAGCGGCAAGGTATGCGCCCATTGAATGGGCAACAATATGGAAGCGTTGAAAGTTAGGTTCTTGTTTGCGCATGTGCTGCACCCATCCATCGAAGGCGTCCAAAAAGTAGGCCTCGGCATGATCAACCGAAAGCGAGGTCGAGTGGTACGGACGCGAACTGCCGCCGAATCCTGGCCAGTCCAGCAGATGAAGGCGGTAAAAGGGAGCCAAACCCGCTATGTTACGTCCGAAAAACGCGAGCCCAGCGCCCCATCCGTGCAGCAGAACGAGCGGTGGATTCGAGACATCGCCCGCCGACAACATGTTGAGCGTGTGACCTGACGGTAGCGCCACACGTCGTTTGGTGTACTTAACATGGGTGAGATGTTCAAGCAAAATGTTCTCGGCTTGCTCCACTGCGGAGAAGGACTTGTGCGGAGACGATGTGAATGCGTCGCGGCGTTGATCGGGTATTGGGGCGGAGGGACAAGCGGTGGCGCACGGCGTGTAGATACGGAAGGTAGGGAGTATGCGCGACAAGGTGGTACCCCATGATGGGTGGCGCAAATGAGGTAAGTAGGCCAGCCAGAGTACGCGACGGGACGGGGGACGGGGCGAGGAAGGCGGCGGCAATGCGGTCGGCGGTGTCGGGGAAGGAGCAGATGTCGATTCGTCGAACGCTCAAGGTGACTGGGGCATTTGCAGATATTTGACGATGCTCGTCATTCGGCGCGTAGAAAATGCCTACCCTTACGCAACCGCGGCCTTGGTTGCATCAAGCTGCACTCCCTTTACATTCTTCAATCTATCAACAGTTTCTCTGCTCAGCTCCAGACACTTAACTAGATGGCGCGGAAGCTGACCTTCCCAAGCGACAGCTCTTACCAGCGCGCTGCGCGCATCACGCCACGCGTCTGCCGCAGACATCGGACGCCATGCCCTGTGGCGGCGCTCATGGCGAAAAATGTTGGCATGTACATGCGCAGTTCACCCTGTTCGAGGGAGAAAGAAGCCACACGGAGAAACGAAAAGCATAGGACTGGACACTCTGTCTACATAGTCAAACATTCTACGGAAACCAGTTCATGATCTGGCAGTCGTGCCCCTTTGTGAATCTTACCGCTGCGTAAGCCGCTGTACGGTGACCCTTGTATTCGTAAGTTCCTCCCCATTGAGCCGCCTGCCAGCTCACCGGCCACAGGCTCATCATGATCTTATGCGGCGCTTGATGTGCTTTGGGAATGTTCTTTGAAGTCTTGTACACCATCTTTCCGTTCACGAACCACATGATGGAATTGCTTGTCCATTTGAATCCGTAGTTGTTCATCGATGCTGCCGGATTGAAGTTTATCGGAAGGAGGTGCTCGTTGCCTCCCTGTCCATTTGTGAAGTAATTCGCCTGCAACGTAAGCTTTCCGTTCTTCCATACGAATTCAACGTCAATCTCGTTGTGCGCTTTGCTCTTGCCAGGCGCCGCATCCCAGGGCCCGGTGTACGAGAAGAACGTTGTGATCACTCCAGGTTGTGCAACGGGACGCATGCGAACTTCGTAACATCCGTACCCGTGCCAGTTGTGCGACATCAGCTGCCCGCTCTTGTAAGGTTTTCCGTGATTGTGTTGTTTCGAAAGAGTTAGTTTCAGCTCTCCGTTCTTTCCATCGATCGCCGCTGCTGTTTTGGACCACCAGCAATTAAAGGGCACTCCGTTAGCGTAGCCATCCGACACTTTCCAACGGTATCCTTGCATATATTTGAAACTGTCGACAAATGAGCATTGATTCAATTTGGGGCATACTCCTTGTTGTTTCTGCAACCACTTTTTCGTTGAGCCTTTGTTGTTGTGCTTCTTCTGGTCTTGTTCGTCACGGCGACCTTCTTGTTCGGCTTCTTGTTCTTGTTGTTGCGAATGGCCGTGAACAGCGAGTGTGCATTTTGCACAGAGCGTGCGTCGTAGATATACCTTAATACCGTGGCATGGTCTAAGGATCTACGCGCAGTTGGGGCATGTGATGCTTTGATGCAGCCGCGTTGAGAGAAGTGACGTTAGAACGAGGGCGTATAGTCATCTTTTGCGTGGTGGAACCAACTTACGTCCATTCAGAGCAGAAGCGGAGGCAATTGTGAAGGATGTCGTCAGTACGATAGCTACCACCTGCAGCCATTGCGACCGGCTCAGGCTCGAAGAAAAGAGACATATGCGAGTCATGCTACACGAGGCGAGTCGAGCGCGGATAGGACGAAAAGATGAACTGAATCAACGACAAGCTGTACCAGACGGCAAGCATCTTTATACGAACGAGCACTCTTGTGAGTGACAACACCAACGGTTCGCCACGTTTTTCGCTGCAACACCACCTCACCCTTCGTCACGATAAAACGGCGCGTCTTGCTTCACTGCTTTTTGAGCCGCTTCATATCACTGTGCTAAAGGCCACACACGACGGCCAACCGTCGGGTGGCCTGGCGCATAACGATAAGCAATATCGCCACTGCTGCGATCGTGATTGCGGGACTATGTTTAACTTTTCTGTTGCGTCAATAGACGATGTCATGTATGGGTGTAGTTCCATTGCTGGTGGTAGTCGGTACATTTCCTATCATCTACAGCAGTGAAGATGGGTAGGCGCCACGTTGCTTGGGACAGATTGTTTTGCCGGGGCTTGGGTTCCCCGTGGCTTTTGGGCTGGCGCGAGGACTTTGGACATATGGCGCGCACAACGTATGGAAGGTAAGGCCTAGTAACATGGGTACCAACGGTGTAGGTGTGGGCCAGCAATGACGACGACGGAATCACTAGCCCAGTCCGCGCTGCTGACATGAATGGGAAGTACGAGCGCAGATGGGCAGAAAGGAGATGGATCTCAAGAGCACCTATATTGTACTGCTCATGCACTCCTCAGCAGGGGCTATAGCTGCTCTTCTGTTTTCGCCGTAAGGATGACAATCTCCATGACTTGGGTGATGAATACCAATGCGCTGGAGAACATACAAGCGCACCCCTTCGGAAATACCGAAGGCAGATGTTTGTTTCTCGCAGAGCAGGTTTTCTCTTTTTCCAGAGTCCTCTTTCTCCTTTGCTCGTGTTCATATATCCACGAAGTTCTTCCAAACATGTTAGTTTAGTGAAGACCAACGGCACTAACGACCCCTCGAATCTAATCGATAGAACAAACTTGACAATAATACCGGGCCCAAAAACAACCTCTGTTGTAGGTCGCCGAAGGGTCAGCCTGAAAGAAAGTTTCTCTTGTGCACATGCTGATGCGCCGCAGTACGAGTGATTTATCTCCCTACGTCTCCATGCCCGTGAAAATGTCAGAAGTGACTCTTTGACCCCTTCATCTACATTGGTACAATAGTACCAATTTGGCACCCCCTACTTCATACAATGGCGAAGGCGTGTGTAGATGTCTGGACACAGTACGAACTAGAGCCGTAATGCCTGCTGGGAAAGTGCGCCGAATTCGGCTTGACTTTCTTCCGACATCTCCGCTGTCATAGGTGACATTCACACAGTGAACAGTCGAGTGGATTGATTCCACTGGCTGTTTTGATTGAACTGCGGGACGCAACTAAGCCTCTATCGATGCGCCTATGCTTGCGCCAGGCCTTGCCAGCGAAAGAGAGCACTCGTTAGGCAATCGATAGCGTCGCAAGGCGTTCTA
The DNA here is from genome assembly GCA_022539475.1 of Gracilaria domingensis. Taxonomy (NCBI): domain Eukaryota; phylum Rhodophyta; class Florideophyceae; order Gracilariales; family Gracilariaceae; genus Gracilaria; species Gracilaria domingensis. Next base: position 7,568 of record VCMS01000486.1, on the reverse strand, counting down.
TGAATCAGATTGTTCGAAAATGGTCGATTGTGGCCTTCCTGATGAGAGTGGGCCCTGCATGGACCCACGCTGCATGAACTGCCGGAAATTAGGGGGTTGTGGGACCCACAATGTGGGTGTCCTTTGCAACCTACGCGGACGAGGAATCAATCCACGTGTGTGTGATGGGCGTATGTACCCTTGGTATGTACAACTTTGATAACCAACACGCTCAAACAAACACATCGTCTCAGAGACACGCGAGGAATAGTCTCATCACATCATGCTACTTCTTCTTTAATGCGGACATAATGCTACATACTGTGAACTATATAGCGAACAAAATGAATGTGTTATCCCCAACACATTTTGTGCATCGCTTGCATGGGATACGTGCACTTGGGCACAATATGAATTCAAAGGTACAAGGCTAGAAAACCACTGTTATCTAGATGAGATAGCAAAGAATGCGAACAACAAAATTGCAAACTGTTACCCCCTCGGGAAGCACAGAATAGTTGAGCATCTGGCAGAACTATTAAGCACGCAACTCACACCCCTCCACCGTCCAGGTCTCTTCTTCCTCTTCTGAGACGGCCCACTCTGGTTGCCCTGTCGACATCCTGAGCCTCTGCCAGTCGCTCTTCCCCGTGTCGACGGTTCTGAGTATACCCGGCCAAATAGCATCCGGAATCACAACATTCCGCTTTAGATAATCCCAGAAAGAAACCGTATAACCAAATGCGCCAGAACAGCCCGCATGCGCACAAAATGCATAATATTTATCGTGCTGTGTTGAGATAGCTCGGATTTGGTAAGTGCTGTGTTTGTGTGACAAAGAATCTAATCGTCTAGTCAACGTTCTCTTCCGACTTTAAACCGTAAGCCATGAAAGAAGCGTACGGGTCTCAGAAACTTGATGGTCACCTCGCGATCTCTATCGTCAAAGTATTTCTTTGTCTGTTTCAACAAATAAGCACCAACATCTACTCCCTGGTTTTGAGATTTCCCGGCTCCTTCCGCCACCACAATTACACAACTCCCTTTCTCATTCAATTTCTGCTCGACGCAAGCGAGACACCATTGTTACCCCTCAAGAAATGCCTCTTCTGGATGAGACACAGTCTACCCTCCGAAGCAAGAGAGGCTTGGGAACGCATACAAACCAGAGTTTCGTCCACTGAATTTGTAAACAAGGCGGTCATTTGTCTCCGCTGCGACAACGATGCAAACAATGATACAGGATCATTACGCGTTTGATCAGAACTCTACTTAGCTCTAACCGATCGATACATCCGGGAAGGACGTGCTCTCCGAAGCAGCGTGAATTGCCGCGTTGTGACTCATCCACTGCTGTCCGAACCTTTGCATACAACGAGCAGAACGTTCAACACATACACTCGTTCGAATACGCAGAGACGTCCTTCTTATTGAGGAGTTATTGAATTACTTGGCACTTACCCAAACATCTTTACTCTATGATGCTATCTCATATCAAATAGGTCTCGCGATGCTGACGTACGCTTGTTCTTCGAGCGACCTTCTTAGACAACTCACAAATTCCTTCAAAAATCTTGGCAGCCCATATTCCATCAACCGCCCGATGACAAAGACCGCGTCGTATACGGCGCGTTCAATGGCGCACAATTCGCTCTAAATTCCAAAACCGCCGCACTTTGATCCCAGCACACTACCTGCCTTTCTGTAGTCCCAGTACTTTCGCGTTGAGCTCTGCCAGTTACTGTAATAAAAGCCCGCGATAACCATGTCCCACCACCAAACACCTGGTCACCGTAGCGAAAAGACAAAGTGTATTTCCTTATCACAGCTCATACCTGAAGATCCTCCGTCAGACAAGTGCTAGCACGCACGCCGTCAGCATAGTCGTAGTGCGAGACGCCAGCGCGCAGAAGCTCCAAGAGCTCGCGTGATTCCGGTTTGAGCGCGATATCGCCGAAGAAGACGTCCTCAGGCGGACGAAGTTTGTGGTCTCCTGGTCGCAAGATCGGAATTTGTACGACCGGCACTTGCTCCAATATGTCCCGACTTAAAGAGGCGCAACGTTGGCAAACCGTATGGGGGCATGATTTCCACCCTTACGTCGGAAGGCGTCGAGGAGACTTATGAGCCTCTTGACTGCGTATGGGTTTGCGCGGCGCATCCGATGCACGTGTTCTAGCCACGTCTGTCGTATGCGGTCGATGCAACGCGCGGTAAGCGTTACACCGCTCACTGGAAGCGTGCTCCGGCAACGAAGCGTGCGCCTGCGTCGAGACGCCGCTCGCCTTAGCTCGAATACGACGACGGCCACTGGTAAGCCGCCCGGCGCGTATGCGCGAGCGTGCAACAGACGACGGTGGAGAGCAAACTCCTCACGCGCGCGAAGAGCATGAACAACAACACGTCACCGTTGCCGCGCGCGCGCCAATCAGCGCCGCGCGTGGCGCCAAAAGACTGACTGACTGCGCCCCAATGCGCGCGCGCAGCTGCCTGAATTGTGCCAAAGCCGGCTGGCGCGAGAATGGAGAACCGTAGATATTCGCCGTCAACTTCCGACCTAACCCATCCATCGGTATCCCGCTGACGCAATGCGGGCGCCTTCCACGCGCTGCGCGCCTTGGAACGTGCGGCCGTGGTTTACCATATAAGCTCGCACCCTCGACCTTTTCCGCAAGGTCCGATCTACCCACCCCCCCCCCCCCCCCCCCCCCCCCCCCCCCCCCTCCCCCCCCCCCCCCCCCCCCCCCCCCCCCCCCCCCCCCCCCCCCCACCCCCACCCCCCCCCCCCCCCCCCACCCCCCTCGCCACCAGACGCGCGCATTTGTCCCTGGCGTGGCTCGGTGATCAGCATTGTGCGTTCTGCATCGGTGGTCAATTCGTTCGCGCGACACCAAGTCGCCTTCTGGATAATCAACTCTGAGCGAGTTCTCGATATTAAGTTTAGCCTTCCTTCTCGACGCCCTGTCAGTACGCAACATCGATCGTAGACGTTCTCGCAACTCAAGGCTCGATACGGGCGCATTGAGAAACTGTGTTCGGTCTGAGCATGGTCAGATTCAATATGCAGCCTTACAAGGAGGTCATCCGCCTCAGACCGACGAGTTGCGCACCGCCCGCCCATGCCACCGAGCTGATCGCACTCACCCGCTACTTGAAGAGGAATGAGTAAACCTCTGTCTACATGCATACTGTGATGTTTTAAAGTGTTGCGCTTGGCAAAAGCTGCAGCCACGCTCCCGTCTACCGACCCAATGTGAAAGTCTGCTCATTTGATTCCGGTAAACAGCGGTCCTTTCGAGGCGAACCAAATTGCTGCTCTATCCCTCTTTCAAGAGTGTTCAAGGGTGTCAATCCCCTGCGAGAAAAAACTATGCGGCCGATCTAACGCTGCCAATCATTCACCGACTACGTTGTCAAGGTGTCTGACACCCCGCCGGATAGATGCATCCTCCTAAAGTACCAGCTGCATGAGATGTTTGCTGCTGCAAGTTGCAGGTCACTCGAGTCCCTAATTTACCAATTATTGCGGAAGAGTGACGCTCATAACTTTGATCAGAGAGTACAAACACCTCGTCACTTATTCACCATCCTATCGTTTGTCCCCTATTTCCTAAAACAAACTCAAAAAGTCCGGATGACGTCAACCTAACTTAATCCACTGACGAAAAAGTTGTTCGTCACACCTGTACACATGTCGCACGAACACTCATCAAAAGTCGTTCGACTTACTTTCGAGACTGAAATCCTATGCGAAACAAGTGAGAATTCTGGCACCAGTATGTTGATCCTCACCGTCACTTTTTTCCAGCTTTTATCAATCCGGCACCGCTGCCCCATCCGCATTTCTAACGCTGTCCTTCTCCCTCTTCGTATTCAATTGCAAGACTAATCATCATAACAGCAGTACAAGAGCAATATGCCCTGTGCCGAGGCCGCTTTTCGGGTACGATCTTCACGACAGCCGTTCATTCGCGTGCTGGAAGAAATCGGACGAGTTGTGTCAACTTCGTTTATGCGCCATTTTGGGATGTACTTTTTTACGTTGTTCTCTCTTATGACGCGTCATCACACCGTGCAACTCAGAATGTTCCACCCAATCACTCCCCTCTAGCAACTCACCATTAAAGTCACCAATGCAAAACCGAACATCATCGAACAATTGTAAACCACTGAAAGTATCATAGGTCACAAAGTGCTTTCCATAAGGTCAGGAGAAGGCACTATATTACAATGCTTCGGGAGTCTCGACTACAGACGCCTTGCTCTCGGGATCATCCATTCATTGCGAAAATTTTACCTGTAGTAACAGCCCGCTGCCCAAAGCACGCAAGCACTTGCCGCCCCTTTCAGTTAGCTCCATAGCCAAAGAAGCTGAAGGGTATTTAAACTTCGATATCGACGGATTATGGTTGAGTTAAATGGGCCATTCTGTCTCGAGTGTTTTCTAGACTATTCGGCGCGTTACCGCCCGCTAATCCCTTAGGACTACACTCTTTCCGTTTCCAATGAATCCAAAGATTCGCTCGTTGGCTCGCGATTCGGTCTTCATCTCTTCGAGAGTAATTTTGTCCAACGCACTACCAATCTTTCTACGTAGCCGACAACTTGCCCACACGAGGAAAAATCGCGAATGCATCCCTTGCTACGAGCCATCCGCCAGATCGTTGCCATGAGCCGGGCGCTCGCCCTCATACACGCGCTCCTTTTTGAACTTCATTGACCGATCATGGCGCAAAACGGAGAGAAACAAGCTTAACATATCGATAGCGTCGTAACACAGCCTTTGTCTTCCTGCATTCTCGGTTGTACCTAACTGGAAGCTTCATGATTAAATAGCTGTGAGATTACCGTACACGCGGCGTCTTTCCTCTAGAGTTCCGCACATATCCGGGTTCTTTCTGCGCATGAGGAACTTCCGTGCAAAATCATCGTTGAGTTCAACCACCACTTCATCCAGAAAGTGATGTCCTCGCTTACTTCTGGATCAAATGCATCATTATCATGCTGTCACCACCGAAACAGCTGCAATGTCGAAATCGCGACGTCTGCACAGCATCCAAGAGTTATCACACAACACCATCAAAGCCCTTGTCAGCAACCCACTTTCGTTATCTTATGCAACGTGGATCCGCCAATGCACTAGCATCCCATTATTGGCTTCAGTATTAGTTCTCGCTTCCGCCATGCATTCAGACGCATGACTATCTCGTGATAACATTCTCTGTGTACTCCAAAAGATAGTGGGCAATGCACTCATAGTGTTGCGCATTTGCAGATGACTGTGAAGATCGCGGCATGACCAGTTCGGTATGGGTGGCCAATTGAACCAAAGCGCTTTGAAACATCGACCACGCACGTTGCGATCACATCGACTCATCCGCAATACAGGCAACTCGGTGGCACCGATCATTCTCGGAACGTCCATCTCACCCGTATGCACCAATAGTTCGTGAGTCGCTCTCAATCATTCGTGAACGTCTTCCAGCGCCTTCTGACCACTAATATATTCTAACAATCTCGGCCTTTGGATCGTTCCAACCTCTGTGATGCTGGTATGGCTACTCCGAATAATTCCTGTCGTGGCCAGCATCTGCGAGGGTTGGCCGCCAGGATGTCGTGATAAGACGCATGTGCGGATAAGACTCTCCACTTGGCAACAGCTCATTCTGTGCGCATCAAACGACCGCCCCACATTGCCAGTTGAGCGCGGGAGTGGAAACGAGCGAAAAGATACGAAAAGAGAGTGAGAGTGTGTTGGCGATCTCTATGGGAAAAGTCGAAGCCGATTTGCGACCCGCGATGACATCAGGGCGACGGTCGTGAACGAATGATCTCCGATGAATCAACGCAATGTGCCACGGCGTTCAATCGCCGATAGATCAACGGAATCGTCTGCAATCCGTTCAATATGGCACATGGCGCGCCAATGATTCCCGATATAAATTTGGAAGCCAATGATGATTCAGGAACTCCTGATCAAAACTGGATCCGCTTCTCCTGAAGCAGCATTTCTGCGACTTCGCTAAGTGTACACGTTACGTCATATGCATGTCCTCTTGCCAAATCCGCCGATGCCAGAAAAGGACTGCAGGCGTTTGATGCGGCAGAACGTTCCAACAAGTGTGAACACCACAAATTGTTGCACAAGACGATGAATTTGTGTATCAACCAAAAAGGAACAGAATATCACCATTGGTGCTGCATTCTTAAAACAACGGTGTCTTTGTGTCCGAGGTCGCCTTCTATCGCAAGACAGAAATGCTAGACAAACAACCCAACATCGCAGGTCAGTGAATCTCTTCCTGCCAAACGTCGGCCTGTATCTGATTGCCGTCTGCTGTGTTGCCCTTGGGACATCACAATGTTCATAGCAAACCACGAGACATTTACCTTCATTCGGACGGGACAGTCTGCCGTCCGCGCTTCTCGCCCACATTATATATAAATACATCGTTTATTTTTGGCAACCGGACCCACCCCGTGACGATGGCTGATCCCCGTGCCCCCCCTTCACCGTCCCGCCTTACGCCCGCCCCCTGTCTGTCACGCCCTCAGTTTTATCAGCCAGCACTCCCGACAGCCATCACTCCTCGAATCGACAGTCTCACGCCCAACTCTTCGTCACGCGCCGCCATGAAAGCGACTCCGACACCAGCGACCCGCCGCATCCGCGGCCCACAAGGCTCTTCGATGAGGAAATCGACTCGCCTCGCCTCTCTCCTCCATGATCTGCACGTTCAATGGAGCCCCACGATCAAAGCCAATCCTCTCGACGTACGATCTACGATCGGCGACGACGACGACGACAACAAAAGATACCTCGACCAGATGAGGCGAAAATGCTGCTTTCCACATGCTTCCCCGCCCCTGCTTCGATAAGCACTCGTATCGCAGACAGCCAGGAAGTCATCCCTCCGCGCGAATGACTCTGAGTCAAAGAGCTGCCCGGACCAATTTCTCGACGCGGAAGTATGAAGGAATCTGAAGCGATGGAACAGTAAGCTTCGGAGCGCTTCGCCGCCACCAACCGCCGACCTGATAGCTCGTTTGCGAGAAGCTCGAACGTGCCCCAGTCGTAGGCGAAGAGACCATTCATTCTGCACCCGGAACCGGAACATTCGCATGAAGTATATGAGGCAAGCGCATGCTCAGTGCTTTGGCGGAAAGCTGCTGACACAAAGGTTTGGCATTGCACATGCTTGAAAAAAAGTCAACCGCGTGCATGGCATGCAAGAAAACAGTTTCTTCCCTCTACCGAGCCCGCCAGGACAATCGCCAAGCCGCAGCGTATGAAAAGGTGAACGAGGTTGTTTCGACAAATGGGCCAAAGTGGTCAGCAATTAATCGAGGCGGAACAGCTTGTATTCCCCCTCAATGGCCGGAAAGGAAACATTGGACGGAAACAAGATATGCCGGCCATTTCAACCACATCAACGAGTAATGAGCCAAGAAATCCACAACATGCTTTTCAAGCAGTTAGCAAGTGAAAGCAGGTCGTCAACGGCGAGGAGCCCATGATGATCTTGTGTCTCGAAGTTTCCAAAGAATATGGAGCGAAACGGCAGCGCGAAGAGCGATCTCTTATGTTT
>VCMS01000485.1:0-24579 GCA_022539475.1 Gracilaria domingensis | reverse complement strand
GTTTGCGGGAACTGATGATGAAATGAATCCTGCACAGAGATCGAGTTCTGATTATTGACAGAAGATCATGAAGATTTGTCTTCATCGGCTATAAAGAATATCTGTAGTCAAAGGCAAGGAGGGGATGTGCCAACTACAAAGCTCTATAACAAATATTACCAAGGAAATGAATACGAAAAAAAACTAACAGCCAGAAAGAATATATAATTACCAGTCCGAATAGACTGAATGCCTTTGGTGAGACAAACAGGGTGTTCCACTGTTTCAGAGGGTAGAACCATTGACGAGGTGACTTCTGTTGTCTATTGACAATAACAGAGTGACTTTATACCCTCACGTTCCTGTCACATCACGTGAACATTCCCCATGAACCCACCGTGCCGAACATTCACCGTGAAGTTCACTACGTAACATCACCGTGAACGTCACCAACTAACGTGGCGAGAAATTGAACCTTTCTTATTCATGAGAAAAATAATCTCAGCCATTTTCGTCCTCTCCTCTTATTTTCTTTTTGTAAAAGACGGTCTCATCGACATGCAGAGAGTCCCATCAGCTTAACATTGCAACATGTAGCAGATGAATAACATATAGCACCACTGCTCGGAAAACGCGTCGAACTTGAGGCTTTTGTGATTCTACTGACGCCCTCCCGACGGAGGATGGTAAAGCTTCTTTAATGATTGTACGGATGGTTGCCAAACGTTGGGAATGGTCACAATGGGAATGTCATCGCGTATACACTAGCCTGGTGCTGATCTTTCACTTCCATGAGTGCTTGCACGTCCCAATTCATAGGAGAACTATATTATTTGTAACCTTGTACGATTTTAGAATATCGTAATCGATAAATTAAGTAAATTAAGTAATCTAGTGCACACCTAAGCAGGTCCATACACGTGGTACGCGTGACAAGCCGCGGCAGCGGCCAGTAAAATATCCGACAAGCATAAAAAACATGTGTGAACACACCCATTCCTACACACGCGTACACCGCGACCAACACTCATCTGCGCCACGTCGTGGCCGACCCTCAGGGTACCGTACCTCAATACCGCCGAAAGCATCCCATCCGTGGGCCAATACCCATACCGTCCGAGTACCCGGAATCGTCACGGCCCGTGCTACATCAGTGTCTGTGTGTGTGTCTCGTGACATCTCACTCCCAGCATCGCCGTTGTCTACAAAACATCCCAGACTTCTAGGCAGACTCTCTTGAGCTCTATACGCCCGAAGTGACGGTTTGGTCTCGGCTTACACCCAACTCGTTGCACTATTTCTAGCAGCGCTCTATCTGCTCTGATTACCTCTTGGAGGGAAGGTCCCGTACGCCTTTTTGGCCTTCCTTTACAGGGGTTTGCACTACACACACCATGGAAGCGCAGCTAGGTTGTGTTTCAGTTCTAAAACTTTTTGAGTTCTCAAACTCAGTCATCCACCTCTAGACCTTGGCATCAAAATTAAACTTTTTTCTTTTGGATGAGTTGTTTATGGTATATATGTACTGTAATATTGGTAAAGGTTTTCGTTAGACACAAAAATGGCGTATTGCCCTTAACTGTCAGATGGCATCACTGATGGTGGCACCATAATCGTTTACGGTAAACGTTTACGGTGAACTTTGACGTTCACGGTGAACGTCACTGTGAACGTTCACTGTGAACGTTCACGGCGAGCGTTCAAGGCTAACTTACAGCTAGAACAATCATGACTATTCAATGTTAGGAAAAGATCTTAATGTTTTAAAATTATCTTATGTACTCAAAAAGCATGTAAAACATTTTGGAAATTTGGGAAAAAATTTTACTTCGACGTTTTCATAGATACTCAAGAGAAGACTACCATGATCTGCCCATGTTCACGTTTGTTTTGGCATTTGACCTCATTTGGTGAGTTTGGTGTATTTTGACGTCCCGGTGCTTTGCTAATGGAAAGAAATGGTACTTAATCTGCTACCCAAGGAGGAGGAAAAGGGAATGGGTTTGTGGTTCCAGTCCAGATTAAAGCTGAGAAGGAAACAGGTCCTGGAATCGTTAGGCACATTTGAAATCTGCGAACGGATGGGTGGCAGATCGTCAGCTTTCATTGGAATTCGAAGAAGAAGTCAATTTGGAAAACCAGGTAAGGCATGATGAAGTCCACTTGCGATTGCTGGAGAGGAGGCTTAGGCATCTAATGGAAAGAAGAAACCAATCGTTTGAGAGCTGCCTGACTGTTCAGGGTGGAGGTGGGGATGCAGATTTTCACGACAAGAGTAGTAATGAAGTCGATAAGGATAGGGTTCGGAGAAATACCACCGTAGCTGCTGAAGGGAAGAAGGTAGGTAAGAATCGTACCGATGCATCTCTGATCAAGCCTTTCATTCCTGGACTACCGAATAGTATCGAGAAAGTAATTGAAATATGGAACCACGGGATTATTTCTCAAGGAGTTCTTCCTTTGCGTCTGCTACGTGATGCGAAAAGTAGATCTAAACTCTTACGGTGGTATTCAAACAATGTATGGTCTAATGGTGGACAGAAAAGCGCATTCAAAAGATACAAGAAGCTTGTTCTGTGTGTGTCTGAATTTGCGCCCCTCACTCTGAACATATACGAGGACATCAATATGTCGTCCTGGAGCGCAGCACTAGAGGCATATCATAGAGTTTATGATGTGAATGGTAGTCCAAGATGTTTGACAGCCATGATCAAACTTTACAACTCTAACGAGTTGTGATGCCGGTGGCGCTGCTCCGGGCATTGTGCTCGTCATCACGCCGCTGCTGTCGCAAATGCATGACGAGCAGGATGTGCTTGACGAGGCGAGCAAGAACGCAATCGACTTCATCCTCGACATGTATCAAGGGCTGCAGCGATTAAGCGCAACAATAAAGTGCGAATTTGAATTTTCCGAATCATGGCATATGAACCTGGCGCACGATGTGTTCAAGTCTCATAGTGAGGTACGACAAAGAGCTAGGATACTTCGGATCTCAACTTCTTCAGCGCTTAGTAAGCATTCTTACTAAATGGAAAGGTATCAAGACGCACTAAAATCAACGCATCTGCGAACGAGTATAGCGACTCTGAATGATCGTCTAGTGAGTCTCAATGTTTCCGAAAGCGGCGATAACCTTTTTGAACGTCTTCGTCTCCGTGCATCTGGTGTTGTGAACGATCTACCCGAGAGTATACAATCAGAGCTTCGTAATCTGCATTCTAGATCAGCCCGATCTAATCGGGTTAAGAAGGCTCTGCATGAGAATCTGGGTACGTTTTGGCGGGGTCTGAGGGGATTAAATACCTCATTGAGAGGCGACGAAGATGCCGGTGTTCGCGCTTTGGCCCGCAAGGCAGCCGAAACTATACCCTTGATCCACGAAATCCACCGCATGATGCCACCTTGGATTACCGAGCTTCCAGTATTGTTCTCACTCACGTCAATAGGATTTCAGTGGTACATTTTTTCCCATATGCATCGTGAAATAGCTGTGTCTCCGCCAGAAGAGGGAAACAAGAAGCTTCTCTGGCTTGCCAGATTGAACGCAAAAGAAGAGAAAGATTACATGAAGACGTTTCTAACCACCTTTCAACAATACATTCCAAGAATTCATCAAAACGGATTTGATAGCGTGGTCGTGGCAGATATATCCCACCCATCGTCCACATGTTCTGCTTTCTCGGGCGAGGGTCGTAAAAATCTTGAGAGATGTACAATACTTCTCCAGGATATGTGTGCCTATATTCCTTTTGGAATGGCTATGTCAGGATTCAGGAGAAATAATGTTGCAAACTGCTGGTTGAGAATGGACAATGTTGTTCTCTCAACAAAAAACATTGTGAAACGAAAATCGAAGGAATCAGTTGTTGATAAAGCATATGACAAATGTGGATGCTGTTACCCGTTTCTTGACAAACTTCGACAATTGACCTCAGGAACGGTTTCAAAAGTTATGAGTGCTGCTATCTTGGAGCACGCTGTGGCATCTGGCTTGTCTGGGCGTCCGGAGCCGAGAACTTTCGACGAAGTTTGTCGTTTTTGGGAGATATTAAGCTACATGGCGAGCCCTATGTTCCGGCGTATAATTCAAAAACATGGCCTGGAGCCGGTTACTGAGAAAGGAAGGAACGCTTTGACATTGAAGAATTCTTTTAATGTTATCAAGGATGAGCTACGTGAGCTGTACTACTTTTTTCTCCTTTTGGATGTCATCCTCGACGACAACTTAAAAGTTTTCGATGATGTTGTTGCTCTCGTAGTTCATAAGAAACGTAGAACAGAAAGATAAAAAAACCGTTTTCGTTGCGCGATGAAGGAGACGTTCACTCTCAACTAATGTAAGTCGAGCGCGTGTAGCCTCTCCCCCCCCATTTCGCTCTTCTATTTGCCTTCATGCCAAACGCCAAAGACGAAAAGTGAGGGACCTGTTCGCCCAACGTCCTCCCGTTCTTAGAGGATACCATCTGCAAGTGCTATCTCAACACTTCCTGGGGCGGCACCGAGCGCGAGTGCCAGCCTTATCCGCCAGGCACCTGCTTCTTCTCATTCCCTGTTTCATATCGTCCTTCCAATTCGATGCACGTACGCAGCCGCCGATGACGGTATGTGCGAGTGTGCTGTAGGAGTATGAGTTAGAGACAGTATCTGAATCAGTTGGGTACTGATGGAGATCACAAAAGTGCACATCAGAAGTAGCTCATGGTTGCGAACTTCCATCGCAGCGGTCGGTACAGTTTGCAAAGGCACGAGTGTGGGCTTAGATTTGTAATTCTTTGTGCTTGTAGCACCGTTCGTCCACACTTTCGGCTTGAGACGCTCCACACAGTCCGACGCTTCGGCCCCCGACAGCTTGGCTTGCACCAGCAGTCGCTCCTTATCAGCTATATCAGAGTTGCGCGCATTACTCGACGCCTTGGACCCCAGCATGGCGCGGCGCACATGCAACGTCTTGTGCGCCCTGAGCGCGGGAAGCGCGTGTTGATTGTTAGAATGTAGCGTGCGTTGCGTGAGCGCAACCAACACGGACAGATCGACACAGCCGGCCTTGGCGCCTCGCAGCGCGGAGAGCTGCGCGTCCAGCAGTTGTGACACCGGACGTGTGGAGGAAGCAGATGGTCACGAAGCCATCTTGGCTGCGGGGAGCGGCTGCGACGCGCGCGCAGGCGGTCTACGAAAGGCGGCGTAGAAAGTGTACTACGCGCGCGACAGAATGGAAGCGCGTGGCTGCGGGCCTGGAGTCGCGTGGTTGTGAGAGTGCTGCGACTGAGAATGCGGCTGTGACGGGGTGGGCGGCGGCGGCGATGGCGGCGGTGATGCATTCGAATGCACGGAGAGCTGCGCAGAGTCAAAGATGGACGATTGCGAACAGAAGGTAGAGGCGGTCAGGCGCGACGGCGTGTAGGCGGTATCTAGTTAGATGTCGAGCTGCTGGACGCGCGGCCACGACATATCCAGAACGGTGTCGGGTGCGCGGCGGCGCAGAGGGATGTGCGGCGGAGTGGTGTACAGCGGGCTGGTGCTGGTGGACGACGACGACGCGGCGGGCGATGGCGGCGCGGCGGTGAGGGCGAGGCGGCGGTCATTGTGGCGAGTCGCTGACGGTGGCGCGGGGGGGCCCGGCACGCGGCGGAGCGCGGGCTATTGGGTGCGTTTTGGTTTGAAGGTTTGACGCGCCATGGCGGCCCGCATTGTTGGCGACGTGTGCACACGTGGCGCGCGAGCAGCCGCTTTGGGGGCAACACGCGTGCGCATGCGCGGGCGCACGGGCGCGGCTTCGCCGCGGACGCCATGAGCACGTCCGGCCGAGCGAGGAGCCGCGCGCTGGCGCACCAGAACGCGGTTGCGTTCCGGCACAACCGGCGGTCCGCGCTGTCGGCCAGGATTGAGCGCGCGGTCGATACTAATGGTCTTTGCGACGCGTGCGCAAGCAAGATCGAGTGGAGGAAAAGTATCGCAAGTACAAGCCGCTTTCGGCACCAAGGCGATGTAATCGCTGCCACCACAAGTGCGTTCTTAGCGCGTACCACACCTTGTGCAGCGCGTGCGCGAGCGAGCGCAGCGTCTGCGCCGTGTGTGCCGGCGCGCTCACAGTGGCGGCGGATGAGCGCGTCGATATCAGCGACACGCGCCTGGGTGGTGGTGCACGAGAAGTACACCTCGCTCAGCGCCGTCACGCTGCGCGCGCGCGCGCACCTAGACAACCGCTACGGGCGCTTCCGCCACGACGACGCGCTGCGCGCCGGCTTCGGCACGCGCTGGCGCGCCGTCTCGCGCGACGCGCGCCGCTGCGCCGGCTTTGTGCACGCGCTGCAGCCCAACGCGGCGCTGATGGCGTACGCCATGCTGCACCGCACGCAGATCGTGTACCCGCACGACGCGTTCGTCGTCGCCGCGTTCCTGCGCCTGCGCTCGGGCTGCGTCGTCGTCGAGTGCGGCACGGGCTCCGGCTCGGCCGCCGCCGCGTTTGCCACCGCCGTGGCGCCGCACGGCCGCGTGCTCAGCTTTGAGTTTCATCGCGGCCGCGCCGAGGCCGCCGCCAGCCACTTTGAGCGCCTGCGCATTGCGCACATCGTCAGCGTCACCGCCGGCGTGGACGCCGTCAAGGAGGGCTTTGTGGGCGTGCACGACGCCAGCGCAGACGCCGTGTTCCTGGATGTGCCCGCCCCGTATGCGTTGGTGGCGGAGGCCAAGCGCGTGCTCAAGAACAACGGCGTGCTCTGCGCCTTCTCGCCGTGCGTGGAGCAGGTGGCAAGAACGTGCGAGCAGCTACGCCGCGCGCGCTTCTACGCCGTCAGAACGCTCACCGCGCCGGTGAAGACCTTCGAGACCAGGCGCCGCGCCGACGGCGCGCCGGGCTTCGCCGCCGCGTCGCCGCCCGTCGGCGCGAAGAGGACGCGCGCGCACGCGCGCCCGTCGTCGATTGCGTCGCGCGTCGCCAAGAGAAGGCGCGGCGACGACGGCTCGCCCAGCGCCGCCGAGCAGCGCGCGGCCTCGGACGCCGACGCCGACGGCGCCGGGCGCCGCAGCGCGGGCGCGGAGCGCGTGGCCGTGGCTGCGCTCGGCGAGCAGCGCCACGTCGGGCGCGTGGTGCGCGCGGCCGTGCCGCTGCACAGCCGCCCGTTCTCCGTCATGAAGGGGCACACCAGCTTCCTCACCTTCGCCACCAGCGCGCGCGCATCGCCGCCGCCGCCGCCGCGCGAGAAGGCGGCGGCGCGGTCGGCGGCGCCCGCGCGCGGGCGCGACGACGCGCAGCGCGCGCGATGTTTGGTGATGTGAGTGGCGGGCGTGCGCGCCGCATGATGCGCGCACGCGCCAGCGCGCCGTCCCGGCGTGCAGTTTTGCTTTTTTTCGCCGGCGCAACGGCGCGCTTTTTTGCGAGCTGCGCCGCGGCTGGTGTGCGCCATCCGCCATCGACTACAGCTGCCATTGCGTCCGCCGTGCGCTTTCCGCGTTCGTCCCCCCCCCTCCCCACCGCCTCCGCCCCCTCCGCAGCTTCCACGTCCGTCATGTCCGCGCCGCCGCCGCCCGCCGCCCCCCCTTCCGCGGCGCCCCCCGCCTCCCCCTCGCCAGCTTCGTCCGGCGAAGGCGCCGCCCCGTCCGGCGTCGCCAAGCGCGCCAAGAATACCTCCCCCGATCACAAGCGCGTCTCCATTTGGAACCGCGTTCAGGGCCGTAAAATCGCCGGCAATGCCGCCCCCTTGCAGAAGAACCTCGACGAGTATCTGCGTAAACACCCGCATTGCGAGCGGTACAACGGACAGGATCGTGCTACTAGATACACGCAACATAGACGTATCTTGCCTGTCGGCGCCAACGTCGCGCAGGTGAGGGCGCCGCCGCAGGTTATGTTGCCCGTGCAGACCGTGCTGCCCTTGCCTGTGCAGTCCTTCCCTACTTCTAGTGCCTTGCATCTCCCTGTGCAGCTCGTGTCGTATCCCGTACCGTTGGACGCCGCCAATTTGCATCTCTAAACCGCCCAACAACGCCCGTCGTACTTCGTGCCGCAGTATCCCATCCCACCAGATCTTCAGCAGCAGCAGCAGCAAACTCAACAACCGCAACAAGCTCAACAACTGCAACCGTCGCGCGCCCCACACCCACATCAACCGTCTGCGTCAAACGTCGCCCCGTCGCAACACCAAACGCCCGCCGCCAGCAAGCATCCGCCTGTAGAGCCACGCTTTATGCGGTATTTGCTCGCTTTTGGTGTGAAATCACTGCCCCTGCAGTGCAGTGGAGGTCAAGGACTCTGGTGAGGTTGGCACATCATTGCTGGATGGCCACACACGTGTATGGACGGTTGGCAGCCAACTTTGGGATATTCTAGATATTTATTATTTATTTTAGTTAGCCCGGTTGCACACTTGACAGTGGCACTCTACACTACTTAGTAGGTTGAGCTGCACCCATTGTCGGGGAAGTAAACCGAACAACCGAGTGTTCGGCTCTGATGTTTCACCCTTGGTGACCGATATCCTCCTCCCGGAGAGTCGGCACCTTGTGCAGGGCTCATCATCCGCCTCGCGGCATCATTAACACCACTACCGCTTTCGCGTGTTTACTTTGTGTGTGTTTTCTTTATTTCTGTCCCTGTTATACAGGTAGCACTACTTGGTGTACCGGTGCATACCGTTCGTGGCTCGACACACTCGCGCGGGCTATTACCGCTCTCGCGTGTCATCGCCACACTCGTGGGTACCGCGTGCTACGCACGTGACGCTACTGCCGACTTGTGTCGTGTGTTCTCTACCGCTGGACGCTTCTTCTTCGCCGCTTCGCTCCCTCCATTACTTGGGAAGGGTCGACCCCGGTCTTACACCCGGCATTGCCGTGTCGTACCTGTGGGAGCGCTCTACTGCTGTGCTCGCCTCTTGAGAGAGGGTCTGAACCGCCTTTGCGTGTCTTTCCCCATCGCTGGGTTTTGCACAACAATTGGTCTCCCGACTTAGAAGTCGCGTTGATCCAGCAAGTTGGTTTTCTGATCAATTTCCGGTTTGCCGGTTCGTATCTGGTCGTGGAGATACACTACACAGTTTCTACTGGAAGGCTCTGCCGACAGACGTCGTGTTGGTACTGCTTTCTTCATTTGGGGTTGTTGTTTGGACACGGTTTACTACCGGTGGCACTACCTATTTCCGTAGTGTGTGATTCCCGTCGGTACGGTTGTTGTCACCCCGTTTGGGTTGTCTACCGTTCCCAGCAATCTGGTCGAATCAGCCCTAATTCCGTATACGGCTGTTCCCGTTGGTACGGTCGGTTCGTCCGATTTGTCGGTTATCGTCACTCGCGTGAGGACGCTACACTCATTCGAGGTTAATTTGTTGTTTTGCTTTCCTGGTCCCAGTTTTCTGGTTGTATCTCGTCGTGGACGATGGTGTCGGGCAAGCGCTCGAGCCCTACGAAGTCTCGCTCCGTTGGCTCTGGCTTGCCCCCACGTCTGCGGTCTGTTCCTGAACCCCTACAGGGTGATGGAAAGAAACCCGGAAACCGGAAACAGCCTGACAAGTCGTCTGACGCCCCAGTGGCTGGGCCCTCATCTGCTCCTTTGGAGGGTCTTATACCCGTTGTCGCGGCGAAGGATGCGCTCGTAAACGAGTTGGAGACTCAAGTTCGTGTGCTTGAGGCTCAGACTGCTGTCATGAGGAGTTCTCATGAAGCACTCGTTTCCGAGGTCGACACACTTCGTTTGAAGGTTGACGCAGCCCTCAACGGAGGTGTATCAGAGGATCTACGTATTTTACGGACGGATGTTAATGCCCTCTTGGAGGTTCTTCAAGGATATCCCAGTTTCACCGAGGAGGTTAACACGAAGTTCATTCGGATCCTTGGCCGTCTTGAGACGTTAGAGGCCACCATCCGTGAGGATGACGGCCCTGCTGCCGCCTCTGCGGGAGTGTCTTGTGGTACACGTGACCGGAAGTCCGGGAAGAGTCGCTCTAAGAAGAGGAATGTCGACGAGTATGACTCGGATTCGTCACAGTCTTCTGGTATTTCAAACCGCTCGGCGGGTTCCTTATCATCGAGCTCGTCAAGTGACGGTGAACGTCGCGCTCGTTCTACGCGTTCGCGGAGTTCTACGTCCACCTATGGTGTTGTTGGTACCCGGAAACGGGGGCGAAAGCACTCAGGTTTGAGGGAACTGGAGCCGACGAATCCCTTGTTCAAAAGGTTGTTATCTTACCGGTATTACCGTTTGGAAGATTCAAGTCTGAACCGGACGCCCCGTGGCACGGGTAAGGTGAAGGACTGCATCAAACGCATGTCCTTAACCTTTCGCAACCAGTTGTTCACTGGGGAGGATCCCATTCTGGTGCTTGACTTTCTTTCACGCTTTGTAGCGGAAGCTGACATCCTCGGCATGAGTGAGGGGCAAGCTTATGTTGCCTTACCGTATTTTCTACGGGGACTCGCTGAAGATCAGTATAACTCTGTAAGAGGTTCATCTCGCGCCTCTGAAGGAGGGGTCACCTGCTGGCCCGAAGCAGTGCAGTATTTGTTGCGCTCGTATGCGACAAATACCTCTATCGAGGAAGCAATCACCGCGTTGCGGGAGACGAAACAACGCCCGAAGGAGTCGGAAACCGAGTACTCGGTACGCCTGAATAAGGCATTCCACCGTTGTGGCAATGTTTACTCCTCAAACGAGCGCTGTACGCTGTTTATCAACGGATTGAATCCGGCTATTCGCACTCTGGTTGCCCAGCGACGGGAAGACCGGAAGAAGACTACCTATCTGGAGTTAGTGCAGTACGCGAAGGCGGAGGGAGACGCCTTGCGCGCACGCATCGGATACCGGGTTTCAACCAAAGCGTTGCACCTCGAAGGAGGGTCGTCATCAGCTTCACTGCTACCGCAGGACTTTTCTGGCCACGATGTGGATAACTTACATCTCGCACAGGTGGACCTGGATTCTATTCCGACTACGGAGTTGCCTTCTACTTCAGAAGCCTCGTCGAAGACGGAAGATGCGCTGCTTTACGCAGACCGTCCACGCGTTCGCGGTCCTCAAGTACCCTATTCAGGGAGTCGTTACCAGCGACCTGGTTGGGTAGACCCGCGAACGGTGAAGTTCCAAGACCAACGGAGTTCCGGAAGACCACCCCTGATCTGTTTCACGTGTTACAACCACGGTCATGCAGCTCCGAACTGCAACCTCTCGATGAGGGAAATGCCCACGGTTGTGGAGAATTTTGAAGCGCTGACCCCCGCCGAACAGGCGTCAGTGCCGGTAACCGCATATCTGCGTGCGAAGGCTGAGTACCCCCGTAGGGTGTCTGCTGCAGAATTGGCTGCGTTACTGCACTCTGGTTCGACCCAGGTCAATGTTTCACCGGCTCAAGCCGTGGCGGCAACCGCTGTTGCGGGTAGTTCTGTCGCTGTTCCACAGGAATCTGTGAAGATGCCTGCTGCACAGGACGCCGTTCCCGTTAGAACGGATGGAACTCAGTTAAACTGAGTACGGGAGTCTCCAATGGAGAGGCGCCCGAGTCGAGGTCTACGGCGCCCGAGGCGTCACCGCCTCGCTCCCAGGTCAAAATCCTTTCGAGGAAACAGACCGTCTTAGACGTGGACTCTACCACCATCGGTGTGTTACGTCGCCCGTGGATACGGTTCAGGAACAACCGGATCCCGGATCGAGTCATGGTAATGGCCAAGCGAAACTACAAGATATTTGCTGACCTTGGCCTATCCACCCAGTATATGGTGCGTCATCTCTCTGTCTTGGATACAGGTGCTGGCCCCAACTTCATTGTTGAGTCATTACTACCGCCGGAACTCCGTTGTCGAGTCCGCTCTGGACCCGTCATGGACGTGGCAGATGCTAACAATAACCCGTTACAAACGGCTGGAATGGTTTCACTGATTGTCAGGATTGGTAACTGCATCGAGCAGGTAGAATTCATCGTCTGCAAGACGCTCGCTGCCCCTGTCATTCTAGGGTGTGACTTCTGCGACAGATATGTCTAAGCCATACGACCGCGTGCGCGTGAAGTGGAAATGGAAGATGGTTCGGTTGTACCGATTGTTCGTCGCTCATTACGCCGAGCGTCAGCTAAGCTGGTACCACTACCGCTCCTCTACAGGATTCCTCACCTCCGAAGGAGTCGCCGAAGCTCCGCGTAGCGCGTGCAATTTCTATTCCGCCAGAATCCCAGGTTTGGGTTGATGTTACTGCCGCACCGCGTGGTTTGCGGGTTGTTCAACCATTGAACTCGTTATACGAGAAGTATCAGGTCGCGTTGGCGAACGGAGTTGTTCAAATCAACAGCGAACACCCCTTTCGGGTTATGTTGGCCAACTTTGGCAAGAAGCCCCAGTATCTGGTGAAGAACCAAGTAATTGGTACTGTCTTACCGCACCCTACGGCGCTTATCCCTACAAAGGTGACTGCCGCCGAGATGCTCGGGCTTGCTGAAGAACGCACTGGTTTGCTTCACCCTAAGGAGGGGGAGGGAGAATCGTCGCGCTCGTCTGCGTCGGACCCGTCCCAGACGGTTGAACACCCGTCCCAGACGGTTGAACACACGAATGACTCGGAAGCTAGGACCGTTCCTACGAGTTATGACAAGATTGACCCTATCAAGGAGTTAGAAGAATTGAATCTCGGTCATGTACCGGTTTCACACCGTGAGAAGTTGCGCAACATGTTGCGAGAGTTTACACCAATGTGGGATGGTTCCCTCGGAGAGGTTTCAACTACGGAACACCGGATTGACCTCCTGCCGGAGACCAAGCCGATTGCTCAGCACCCTTACAGGGCAGGCCCGAAAGCACGGGAAGAGGAAGAGTTTCAGATCAACAAAATGCTCCGCGCTGGCGTGATAGAACCGGCTCAGTCGCCGTGGGCATCTCCAGTTGTACTGGCTCCGAAACCCGACGGGTCCTGGCGCTTTTGTATCGACTATCGTCGCTTGAACGATGTCACCGTCAAAGACGTGTACCCCATACCTCGTATGGACGAGTATATCGACTCGCTTGGCGATGCTACTGTTTTCTCCACTTTGGATGCAAACTGGGGTTACTGGCAAGTACCAGTTAGACCGGAAGACCGTGACAAGACCGCGTTTACCTGTCATTCAGGACTATACCGCTTTAAGCGTATGCCGTTCGGGTTAACGAACGCCCCCGCTACGTTTCAGCGTGCTCTGGACATTTTGTTAGCTCGCTTCAAATGGCGGAGTTGCTTGGTATACCTCGATGACATCATCGTGTTTTCCAACAGTTTGGACGATCACCTCGAACATGTTCGGGAGATAATGACCGCTTTGCGGGATGCTGGAATTACTCTCAAATTGAGGAAGTGTGAGTTTTTCACTCACTCAGTGAAGTATCTGGGCCATGTCATACGTCCAGGACGGTTACTGATCGAGGAAGCTCGCGTGAAGTCCCTCAAAGAGGCGAAGCACCCCACTACACAGACAGAGCTACGCTCCTTTCTAGGGCTATGCAACGTTTATAGACGGTTCATTTCTCGCTTCGCGAAGATCGCGGGACCGCTCAACGAACTCCTGAAGAAGGGACAACCGCCCAAATTGGGACCACTTACCCCCACGCAAGTGGAGGCCTTCAACTCTCTTAAAGAGGCTGTTACCACGGCACCCGTGTTAGCGTTACCAAAGAACGGGTTGCCGTACACCGTGGATACGGATTCGAGCGATTACCAAATTGGCTGCGCTCTCTTTCAGACTACACCCGAAGGGGAACGCAAACCAATTGGCTATTGGTCTCGTACACTCAACGTGCACGAGCGCAATTACTCGGTATCCGAGAAGGAGTGTCTCGCCATGGTATGGGCTTTGCAGACTCTACGACCATATCTTATGGGTGTGCACTTTACCGTCAATACGGATCATTCCGCCTTGCGTTGGTTAATGTCAGTCACGGAGCCTTCCGGACGCTTAATGCGTTGGCGTCTTCGGCTTGCCGAGTTTGACTACGAGGTCACCTATAAGAAGGGTTGTTTAAACGCGCAAGCGGATGCTCTTTCACGTCTAGGAACTGAAGGTGAAGCTTTACCCCTCGATGACGAGGATGAAGATATCCCCTGTTTCCTCATGGAGGAGGGTGATGAAGACTACGACATCGTGTCGGACGACATCTGTGATGATTTGCTCGTCGCAGACGGTGAAGACCCGGAATCCGGTACATTCGTCCCCATTACTCCAGAAGAGCTGGTGTGGGAACAGCAATCTGACCCGTTCTGTACGAGGATACGCTCCCAAATTAATGGTGGTGCTAACATCCCGTTCGGGGTCAACACACAAGGTTACCTCGTCAGAGTGGTTCGTTCTACCCCACAGATTGTGGTTCCTCACTCCTTACAAACAAGGGTATTGCATCTCTCGCATCACTCGCGGATGGCTTCCCATCCGGGTGCTAAGCGGTTATACACGACACTGCGTCGGGATTTCTACTGGCCCGCGTTAGCGTTGGACTGCTACACCACCGTGAAGGCGTGTACACATTGTGCTCGAGAGCGAGTTAAACAGCGTCGCCATGCGAAGAAACTAACACTTTTCCCCGCAAGGGCGCCGTTGGAGTTTATTGCCATCGATATACTCGGCGAGTTCTTGCGTACTTCCCGAGGAAATCGGTTCTTACTCGTTATTACGGATAGATTCAGTAAGCTAGTCCGACAGTTCCGTTGAAGTCGATTACAGCACGCAGTGTTGCAGAGGCATTCGTTCGCCATTGGGTTATGGTCTACGGTCCCCCGGTCAATCTCCTCTCAGATAATGGTCCGCAGTTTACTGCACGTTTCTTCCAGGATGTCTGTCGGATACTCGACGTGAAGAATCTCTTCACGACGACGTATCATCCCCAATGCAATGGGCAAGTCGAACGGTTTAACCGGACGATGCTCTCCGCGTTGCGGGCTTATACTGTTGAACACCCGAAAACTTGGGATCTCTACACGGATACCGTGACGTATGCGTATAATACGCAAGTTCACAGAGTAACTGGTTTATCGCCCTTTGAGCTCGTGCTCTCACGGACACCACCGCCAGTTGCGGTTGAACCATCAGCAAAGCTGGATACGTCACCGTCAATACGGGATCACTACTTGCAATGGAAGCAGTGGTTATCCGCAATGGTACCTGTCGCCAGGTCGTCAATGGCGAAAGCACAACACGCTTACAAGCGGAACTTTGATGCCCGGGTACGGAGACCACTACCGCCACTGAAAGTGGGAAACCTCGCCTTTGTCAGGAAGGAGTACTACAACCCTGAAAAGGAGCGGCGCCACAAGCTTTCACCCATCGCTGATGGTCCATACCGCGTTATTAGCGTGAATACGGACACAGTCGTACTGGAAGTTGGCGACGCTCATGAGCGTTTCTCCCGCGATCGCGTTGTGCAGGGCCAACCGTGCACACGGAAATAGTTTCAGATTCACAGCAGGAAGCTGGACAGACACAGAACCGAGAATTCTCGTCGCAGAACACTACACCTACTGTGGGGCTTCGCACCCTCAAGGGGTCTCGCAGAGGTACCGATTATATCGTCCCAAGCCGAGATATCGGAACATACACCGCTGGTGAAATCGCGTTTCACGGCGTCTATTACACCGTCAACAGACGTGATGACTGCTCCCCGTAACGCTCCACCTAAGGAGGGGGAGGAGGATTCACGCGTCGTCGCGGAGAGTGAGTCACCGGTGTCGCTACCGTCGCAGCACCGTGATTCACGGGAAGATAATGAAGAGGAGGCGGGTCGCCTCAGGACACCGTCGAAGACGTAGTTGCTACGGACACCACTGTCAGTGGGAAGGATCACCCGCTGTCGCGTGTTGAGGCCGCGAAGGACGCGCTCCAGTCGGCCGCTGTCGCGCAGAACTCGCGGAGGATGCACAACCTTCTACGAAGGATCGCGACCTTCTGAAGGATACCGCACGCAACGAACGGACTCGAGGTTGTCCCAGGATACTGGTATCGCTCATCCGCTGGGGAATCGTCGCCAGAACACGCGCCCATCGCTCGTCGGCGCAGGACGCGGAGCATGCTCTCGTTCGCGACGTTACCACGGCAAGGCCGGAAGTTGATCAAGAACACTCGACTTCTCGGCAGAGTGAGGCTACAGCGAAGCTGGATAGTGTATCACGGAGTATTCCGGACGCGCAGTCGCCGCAACCGTCGCTGACGACCGCCACATACCGCCTTCGCGGGCGCGCACTAAGGAAGTCACGGCAGATCCCGGTACCTTAGACACTGCAGAGCAGGAAGAAGAGGAGACGCTCGCTGAAGCGAAGATCACACACCCCGGTTCGGGTAATGGTAGTGCACCGTTGCACCCAGCCGTGGGGAAGTCGCAAGTCGCACGTCATGACGTTTCGATAAGTCATGACGGCGCACCGCTCTTTGGAGATACGGATTACAGCCCTGATTTAGGGAAAACGCACACTGCAGCTGCAGGAGCGCTTGCGCACCACAAATCTTGGGGGCGCGCGCGCGCCACACAATGGGCCAATCACAGCTCGTGGCAGTGCCACCACCGCGAAACGTCGCGTGTCGTCACGTGAACCGGCACGTGCCGTGGTGAACAACCGCCTCCGCGTCTGCCTTCACCGTCAAGACGGGAACTACCGCGTGAACTAGCCGTTCGCGGACCCGCCGAAGCGGCGAAGCTGCTTGAAGAAGCCCGGAAACGGGAAACGAACACTCAGCAGAGGGCAAATCCACCGCCGAAGGCGTCAGGAGAAACTCACAGCACCGCTGGTCACGAAGTTACGGCACCGCCGCAGCGCGCTGACGACCCTTCGCAGGAAGAGCTCGAGCGGGGCGTATACTCGAAAGAGTTCGTCGTAGACCACATCGTGGGACACAGTTGGAATCCGAAGGGGTATGTTCAGTACCAGGTACGCTGGTATGGCTATCCGCCGTCGCGGGATTCGGACGAACCCGTGGAGCACTTACCCCGATCGAAGATCGTGCAGTACCATCGTCGAACTAACACGGCGTTGCCGGCTAACCTACATCAAGCGATGGTCGGATAACACACGTCGTTGGAGACGGAGGCGTATCGCGTACCGCGCACGAACGGTTCTACGAACGACAACACTCAATCAAGGAACACTGCGACAACCTCCAGAGGAGTACTGTACCGCTACTCGCGTGGTGAGGAGACACTCTAGGAAGAAGAGAGTTGAGTTCAAGATCAGTTATGCCCTCAGGTGAGGAGAAGTTTAGTTGCACTCTGAAGAGGATGAAGTACACTCGGAAGAAGAATGAAGACTCTATGGAGAGGAATTGTCATTCAGATGCGAAGTTATGAAGAAGGAGTTTCACATGTGACTCTCACCCATGTGGGGTCACTTGGTTGCTCGCATTTTGCGGTTGGAATCCGACTCATGTCGTGTCTAATCGCTATTCAATCGTTTTCGATGTTGTTTACCTGTTAGGTTTTTTGTCCAGCTTGCGGGTTCGCTACTACCATAGTGGACCGCAATCACGGTTTTTCCCTAGCAGAAGGGTGTACAATTTCCGTGTACATCATGTGTATCTACCGGTTTGATCACCTTTTGCCATTTTCGAGGAGCACCGCTCGTTCGTTTGGCTTTCACGTTGAACAGGGTTCGTTCTCGTCAGTGACGGTCTTTGCACGTTTCACGGTTCTCACTGCACGCCACATGCGGCCGAGGTTCGAAACCGTCACGCATATTGCGGAAGAACCCCGATCTTCATCGGTTATCATCACCTTTGTAAGGGTTCGTCACTCTCGTGGTCGAGGATAGTTTCTGGTTAACCGATATCTCTGGAGCTTCGTTTGCGCCCGCACTGCGGCCTATCATTCCATCTCACCGTTTGCACGGGTTTTCGAAAGCTTACCGAGACGTTCTCGTGAGTTCTGCACGGTACGGGACCGGAAGATACACATCTTGTTGAAGGATCATTGTTGTTTTGCGACCCATTTTTATGGTGTCATTTGTTGTCTCAGCCTTGCTGGTGTGTTTGATTTTGGGTTTCACGAACCCTCTGTGAGGTCTAGTGACTGCCCTCGGTAGAGGTTGAACCTTGATTAAGGTCTAGTACGCCGTCATCCGGTTGAAAGTTTTCACGGATTACCGGTTTAATTGCTGCTGTCAACGACTTTCGACCACGTCTACTACTGTTCACTCCGTTGTGGAGGCCGTCTTTTACGCTTCTGCGGTCTCTGGTACAGCCGCACAAGGCGTTGGTATCGATTACCAGTCGTTTCTGGTCTTTTTCGCGGTTCTCCGATGTCGGGTGTATCACCTCTACAGTACCTTGCGAGGGTCATCTGCAAAAGACCCGTAACTCGGTGAATACTGGCTCGTTTCTTCAACGGTTTTGTACCAGTAGTCACTGGATGTATACAAACACTTTGGCGGAAACCGAACGCAATTGTCTTGAAGAACTTTGGAGCTACGGCACCGTTTCGGTTCAACAATCTATTTTTAGACCGCATTTTTGTCAACTGAAATGGGTCGGGCTTTCCCACTTAGTGGTGTTCAATCCCAACAGTTTTGTTGTCAAATGAAAGCTCTGATTCTCAGGAGTTCTCCGATGTATCGGGTTTGTTCAGAGCGTAGCTGGTTCAAAAGTTATGGCGACTACAATTTTTCGGGTATGTCAAATTCCCAATTTCTTTGTGTGAAGTTTCCGAAACGTCGTCGGCAGTGTTGATTCGACAATGTCGTAACTTCTGAACCCATCTAGAGACTACGTGCCGCTTGATTGCGTGATGTGAGCGACCGTATAATGGGACGGTGGACCTCGGAGAGGAAGGAATTGGGCAGGAAAAGGTCGCTACTGTACTGGGTGACCTTGGATCGCGCTTGTCGATTCCACAGTGTGGCAACCGCCCCTGAAAGGGAAAATAGGCGCCTCAGAGAGGTATAGCACCGGAACCCCGGGACAGTGAACGAAGTTCAGGAGGACCGCTCCCGTTCGGGTGTGTCGAGCGTTGCTGCAGCACTGCTTGGCAGGAAGTCGGCTCGCCGTACTGCGGGCAAGGGCACCGTCAAGGACGTTGGTTGCGCACCCACTAGAGAAGCCCAAACGCATATTGCGCGGGCTCCAGGACCGTTATTGGGCGTGAATGAAACGCAGTGAACCCCAATCTGGGCGTGCTGCAACCATTTTCACGACGATGTCGGGAACGTTATGGCACGTCGATAGACGGTGATCGCAACTTCATAGGAGGTACAGGACGACGCATATAGACCCAGAAACGGGTAAGATGGCGCAAATTCATCACGATCGCTCGCAGATACCGCTCTTGCGGTTGGATGCACAACGTTGTTGGTTTGTCCGGTGCTTCAACCGTCATGAAGACGTAGTGTTCGCACCTCAGAAGGGGGATATGTAGAGCCACGCTTTATGCGGTATTTGCTCGCTTTTGGTGTGAAATCGCTGCCCCTGCAGTGCAGTGGAGGTCAAGGACTCTGGTGAGGTTGGCACATCATTGCTGGATGGCTACACACGTGTATGGACGGTTGGCAGCCAACTTTGGGATATTCTAGATATTTATTATTTATTTTAGTTAGCCCGGTTGCACACTTGACAGTGGCACTCTACACTACTTAGTAGGTTGAGCTGCACCCATTGTCGGGGAAGTAAACGGACTAACCGAGTGTTCGGCTCTGATGTTTCACCCTTGGTGACCGATATCCTCCTCCCGGAGAGTCGGCACCTTGTGCAGGGCTCATCATCCGCCTCGCGGCATCATTAACACCACTACCGCTTTTCGCGTGTTTACTTTGTGTGTGTTTTCTTTATTTCTGTCCCTGTTATACAGGTAGCACTACTTGGTGTACCGGTGCATACCGTTCGTGGCTCGACACACTCGCGTGGGCTATTACCGCTCTCGCGTGTCATCGCCACACTCGTGGGTACCGCGTGCTACGCACGTGACGCTACTGCCGACTTGTGTCGTGTGTTCTCTACCGCTGGACGCTTCTTCTTCGCCGCTTCGCTCCCTCCATTACTTGGGAAGGGTCGACCCCGGTCTTACACCCGGCATTGCCGTGTCGTACCTGTGGGAGCGCTCTACTGCTGTGCTCGCCTCTTGAGAGAGGGTCTGAACCGCCTTTGCGTGTCTTTCCCCATCGCTGGGTTTTGCACAACATGCAGGGCGTCACCAACGGCAAGCGGGTGCGCGGCGTCGACGGGCGGTGTTGTGCAAAACCCAGCGATGGGGAAAGACACGCAAAGGCGGTTCAGACCCTCTCTCAAGAGGCGAGCACAGCAGTAGAGCGCTCCCACAGGTACGACACGGCAATGCCGGGTGTAAGACCGGGGTCGACCCTTCCCAAGTAATGGAGGGAGCGAAGCGGCGAAGAAGAAGCGTCCAGCGGTAGAGAACACACGACACAAGTCGGCAGTAGCGTCACGTGCGTAGCACGCGGTACCCACGAGTGTGGCGATGACACGCGAGAGCGGTAATAGCCCGCGCGAGTGTGTCGAGCCACGAACGGTATGCACCGGTACACCAAGTAGTGCTACCTGTATAACAGGGACAGAAATAAAGAAAACACACACAAAGTAAACACGCGAAAGCGGTAGTGGTGTTAATGATGCCGCGAGGCGGATGATGAGCCCTGCACAAGGTGCCGACTCTCCGGGAGGAGGATATCGGTCACCAAGGGTGAAACATCAGAGCCGAACACTCGGTTGTTCGGTTTACTTCCCCGACAATGGGTGCAGCTCAACCTACTAAGTAGTGTAGAGTGCCACTGTCAAGTGTGCAACCGGGCTAACTAAAATAAATAATAAATATCTAGAATATCCCAAAGTTGGCTGCCAACCGTCCATACACGTGTGTAGCCATCCAGCAATGATGTGCCAACCTCACCAGAGTCCTTGACCTCCACTGCACTGCAGGGGCAGTGATTTCACACCAAAAGCGAGCAAATACCGCATAAAGCGTGGCTCTACATATCCCCCTTCTGAGGTGCGAACACTACGTCTTCATGACGGTTGAAGCACCGGACAAACCAACAACGTTGTGCATCCAACCGCAAGAGCGGTATCTGCGAGCGATCGTGATGAATTTGCGCCATCTTACCCGTTTCTGGGTCTATATGCGTCGTCCTGTACCTCCTATGAAGTTGCGATCACCGTCTATCGACGTGCCATAACGTTCCCGACATCGTCGTGAAAATGGTTGCAGCACGCCCAGATTGGGGTTCACTGCGTTTCATTCACGCCCAATAACGGTCCTGGAGCCCGCGCAATATGCGTTTGGGCTTCTCTAGTGGGTGCGCAACCAACGTCCTTGACGGTGCCCTTGCCCGCAGTACGGCGAGCCGACTTCCTGCCAAGCAGTGCTGCAGCAACGCTCGACACACCCGAACGGGAGCGGTCCTCCTGAACTTCGTTCACTGTCCCGGGGTTCCGGTGCTATACCTCTCTGAGGCGCCTATTTTCCCTTTCAGGGGCGGTTGCCACACTGTGGAATCGACAAGCGCGATCCAAGGTCACCCAGTACAGTAGCGACCTTTTCCTGCCCAATTCCTTCCTCTCCGAGGTCCACCGTCCCGTTATACGGTCGCTCACATCACGCAATCATGCGGCACGTAGTCTCTAGATGGGTTCAGAAGTTACGACATTGTCGAATCAACGCTGCCGACGACGTTTCGGAAACTTCACACAAAGAAATTGGGAATTTGACATACCCGAAAAATTGTAGTCGCCATAACTTTTGAACCAGCTACGCTCTGAACAAACCCGATACATCGGAGAACTCCTGAGAATCAGAGCTTTCATTTGACAACAAAACTGTTGGGATTGAACACCACTAAGTGGGAAAGCCCGACCCATTTCAGTTGACAAAAATGCGGTCTAAAAATAGATTGTTGAACCGAAACGGTGCCGTAGCTCCAAAGTTCTTCAAGACAATTGCGTTCGGTTTCCGCCAAAGTGTTTGTATACATCCAGTGACTACTGGTACAAAACCGTTGAAGAAACGAGCCAGTATTCACCGAGTTACGGGTCTTTTGCAGATGACCCTCGCAAGGTACTGTAGAGGTGATACACCCGACATCGGAGAACCGCGAAAAAGACCAGAAACGACTGGTAATCGATACCAACGCCTTGTGCGGCTGTACCAGAGACCGCAGAAGCGTAAAAGACGGCCTCCACAACGGAGTGAACAGTAGTAGACGTGGTCGAAAGTCGTTGACAGCAGCAATTAAACCGGTAATCCGTGAAAACTTTCAACCGGATGACGGCGTACTAGACCTTAATCAAGGTTCAACCTCTACCGAGGGCAGTCACTAGACCTCACAGAGGGTTCGTGAAACCCAAAATCAAACACACCAGCAAGGCTGAGACAACAAATGACACCATAAAAATGGGTCGCAAAACAACAATGATCCTTCAACAAGATGTGTATCTTCCGGTCCCGTACCGTGCAGAACTCACGAGAACGTCTCGGTAAGCTTTCGAAAACCCGTGCAAACGGTGAGATGGAATGATAGGCCGCAGTGCGGGCGCAAACGAAGCTCCAGAGATATCGGTTAACCAGAAACTATCCTCGACCACGAGAGTGACGAACCCTTACAAAGGTGATGATAACCGATGAAGATCGGGGTTCTTCCGCAATATGCGTGACGGTTTCGAACCTCGGCCGCATGTGGCGTGCAGTGAGAACCGTGAAACGTGCAAAGACCGTCACTGACGAGAACGAACCCTGTTCAACGTGAAAGCCAAACGAACGAGCGGTGCTCCTCGAAAATGGCAAACGGTGATCAAACCGGTAGATACACATGATGTACACGGAAATTGTACACCCTTCTGCTAGGGAAAAACCGTGATTGCGGTCCACTATGGTAGTAGCGAACCCGCAAGCTGGACAAAAAACCTAACAGGTAAACAACATCGAAAACGATTGAATAGCGATTAGACACGACATGAGTCGGATTCCAACCGCAAAATGCGAGCAACCAAGTGACCCCACATGGGTGAGAGTCACATGTGAAACTCCTTCTTCATAACTTCGCATCTGAATGACAATTCCTCTCCATAGAGTCTTCATTCTTCTTCCGAGTGTACTTCATCCTCTTCAGAGTACAACTAAACTTCTCCTCACCTGAGGGCATAACTGATCTTGAACTCAACTCTCTTCTTCCTAGAGTGTCTCCTCACCACGCGAGTAGCGGTACAGTACTCCTCTGGAGGTTGTCGCAGTGTTCCTTGATTGAGTGTTGTCGTTCGTAGAACCGTTCGTGCGCGGTACGCGATAAGCCTCCGTCTCCAACGACGTGTGTTATCCGACCATCGCTTGATGTAGGTTAGCCGGCAACGCCGTGTTTGTTCGACGATGGTACTGCACGATCTTCGATCGGGGTAAGTGCTCCACGGGTTCGTCCGAATCCCGCGACGGCGGATAGCCATACCAGCGTACCTGGTACTGAACAGACCCCTTCGGGTTCCAAC
This sequence comes from Gracilaria domingensis, assembly GCA_022539475.1. Classification (NCBI taxonomy): domain Eukaryota; phylum Rhodophyta; class Florideophyceae; order Gracilariales; family Gracilariaceae; genus Gracilaria; species Gracilaria domingensis. The sequence continues at coordinate 1,198 of VCMS01000485.1, read as the reverse complement.
TGTGTCCCACGATGTGGTCTACGACGAACTCTTTCGAGTATACGCCCCGCTCGAGCTCTTCCTGCGAAGGGTCGTCAGCGCGCTGCGGCGGTGCCGTAACTTCGTGACCAGCGGTGCTGTGAGTTTCTCCTGACGCCTTCGGCGGTGGATTTGCCCTCTGCTGAGTGTTCGTTTCCCGTTTCCGGGCTTCTTCAAGCAGCTTCGCCGCTTCGGCGGGTCCGCGAACGGCTAGTTCACGCGATAGTTCCCGTCTTACGGTGAAGGCGGACGCGGAGGCGGATTGTTCACCACGGCACGTGCCGGTTCACGTGAAGACACGCGACGGTTCGCGGTGGTGGCACTGCCACGAGCTGTGACTGGCCCATTGTGTGGGGCGCGCTGCGCGCCCCAAGATTTGTGGTGCGCAAGCGCTCCTGCAGCTGCAGTGTGCGTTTTCCCTAAATCAGGGCTGTAATCCGTATCTCCAAAGAGCGGTGCGCCGTCATGACTTAGCGAAACGTCATGACGTGCGACTTGCGACTTCCCCACGGCTGGGTGCAACGGTGCACTACCATTACCCGAACCGGGGTGTGTGATCTTCGCTTCAGCGAGCGTCTTCTCTTCTTCCTGCTCTGCAGTGTCAACGATACCGGGATCTGCCGTGACTACCCTACAGCGCGCCTGCGAAGGCGGTTTGCGGCGGTCGTCAGCGGCGGAATGCGGCGACTGCGCGTCCGAATACTCCGTGATACAGTATCCAGCTTCGCTGTAGCCTTGCTCTGCCGAGAAGTCGGGTGTTCTTGATCAACTTCCGGCCTTGCCGTGGAAACTTCGCGAACGAGAGCATGCTCCGCGTCCTGCGTCCGTGCGACGATGGGCGCGTGTTCCTGTGACAATTCCCCAGATGGGTGGCAATACCAGTATCCTGGGACAACCTTGAGTCCGTTCGTTGCGTGCGGTGTCCTTCCTGAAGGTCGCGATCCTTCGTGGAAGGTTGTGTATCCTCCGCAGAGTTCTGCGCGACAGCGGCCGACTGCGGCGCGTCCTTCGCGACTTCAACACGCGACAGCGGGTGATCCTTCCCACTGACAGTGGTGTCCGTAGCAACTACGTCTTCGACGGTGTCCTGAGGCGACTCTGCCTCTGCTTCATTACTTTCCCGTGAATCACGGTGCTGCGACGGTAGCGACACCGGTGACTCACTCTCCGGCGACAACGC
>VCMS01000484.1:60740-85424 GCA_022539475.1 Gracilaria domingensis | reverse complement strand
CGTATCGAGCCGCAACCCGGGCAGCGCCCTCGAAAGCGCTACTCGCGGAGAGTTCAGTCACCAGCGATGTCGGTTTTGCGACGTGAAAACCGCTGTCGTGATGCTGATAACGTCCACTTCATCGGAAGTAACCCCGATTCTTACGGATCTACGGACCTGCCGTCAACCTCGATTCCGAGCACGGAAGAAGACACCGCATTGTATGCCCAAGGTGTCCGGGTGCCTGCAGCCTCGCTGCGTTACGCTAACAATTCGTCGCGTCTGAACCGTCCAGGGTGGAAGGACACAGCACCACAACGTCGAGTGGACAATCGCCCTCGCGACAAACCGGCCTCGGTCATATGTTACCAGTGCTACCTTCCAGGTCACGTATCGACGCAGTGCGTATTTCCGCCGTCGCACAGGCCAAAAATTATTGCGTATTACGACGCCCTCACGCCCGAGGAAAAGGAATCTGTTCCACGAAAGGAATATGATAAGGCCAGAGCTGAACTGGGATTACCGGTTCCGGTCTATGCTCAGCCCTCCGTTCCGGCACAGGCACCTTCGAACCAGGTTCAAGGCGAAGTACCCACGCATGGGGTTCAGTTAGGCCCCCGAACGGAGTTCACGCACCGAATTCGGTGAGCCCCGTTCAGAAAAACTGACTTCAGGAGTTTCCCCTACGGGAGGGGCGCCTTCCGAGCCGAAGTTGAAGGCGCCCGAGGCGTCACAGCTTCGCTCCCCAGCTGTTAGAATCCTTTCAAGGATAGCGGCTACAACTGACGTGAGCTCAGAACACCTTTCGGTTCTACGTCGTCCGTGGATACGGTCCCGTAATCTCCGTATTCCGGAAAGAGTTCTTGTGATAGCCAAGAGAAACTACAAAGTTTATGCCGATCTTGGCTTGTCTAACCAGTTCATGGTTCGACAGTTGTCTGTGTTGGATACAGGAGCTGCACCGAACCTGATTCACCTTGAGTTGGTGCCACCCGCGCTACGGGATGAAATTCGTCATGGTCCAGGTTTGGACATCGCGGATGCCAACAATAACCCGTTGCGTACTCTTGGGTACATACCTCTCATGGTACGATTAGGAACCTGTATGGTTAAAGTGGATTTCATGGTTTGCAAAAGCATTGCCGCACCGGTGATACTCGGTTGTGACTTTTGTGATCGTTTTGTTGAAGCGATTCGACCTCGAGCTCGAGTTGTTACCATGGATGATGGTTCCGAAATACCGATTGTAAGGAAACCGCTAAAGAGAGCTACACGCAAGCGCGTCCCGCTTCCTGCTGCACAGGAAGTTCCAACCGTCGACCCGGTATCATCTAAGCTCCATGTGGCTCATGCCATCGCAATCCCTGCGCAATCCCAAGTTTGGGTCACCATAACTACTAAGCAGTCTGGTCTACGTGTGGTACAACCATTGCCATCATTGTATGATCAAAAGCAACTCGCTTTGGCGAACGGAGTAATCTCGGTGGAACCCGACAAACCATTCAGAGTTTTGGTCGCCAACTTTGGCACAACCCGACAGTGGTTAGCTAAAAACCAAATCCTTTGTACCACTCTCCCACACCCTGCTGCCATCGTACCGACGAAGATACCCGTTGCGGATGTTCTCGGTATAACCGATGCTAAGGAGTGGGAGGGATCAGCGGAAACCGCTTTTACCGCATCGGTTACCCCGGCGAGCGAAGTTACCAAATCGCTGGCACCCACCGAGGGTAAAGCGTTGCCACCAGGAACGGAAGATACAGACCCTGTCAAGGAACTGGAACAGTTGAATTTTGATCATGTACCTGAATCTCATAGAGGTAAGCTAAGAGAAATGTTGAGGGAGTTCACACCCATGTGGGATGGATCCCTTGGGACAATTGGAATCACGGAACACCGTATTGACCTACTTCCAGGTACTAGCCCCATTTCCCAACACCCATACCGGGCTGGTCCCAAAGCTAGGGAAGAAGAGCAATCTCAGGTTGAGAAGATGTTACGCGCTGGCGTCATAGAGGCAGCTCAATCCGCTTGGGCCTCACCCGTGGTGCTAGTTCCAAAAGCGGACGGATCATGGCGATTCTGTATTGATTACCGTCGTCTAAATTCGGTCACCGTCAAAGACGTTTATCCCATACCCAGGATGGACGAATACATTGACTCGCTTGGGATTGCTACAGTGTTCACCGCCTTGGATGCCAATTGGGGATACTGGCAAGTTCCGATCCGTGAAAAGGATAAGGACAAAACTGCTTTTGTGTGCCACCAAGGTTTGTACCGGTTTAAACGAATGCCGTTCGGATTAACCAACGCACCGGCTACGTTTCAACGTGCTATCGATATCCTCTTGGCTCGATTGAAGTGGAAGACCTGCTTGGTGTATCTTGACGATATCATAGTGTTCTCCGATAACCTTGATGACCACCTAACACACGTCCAGGACGTCATGTTGTCGACAAACAACACAGATGTTGTTGTGCTCGGACAGGGAGCGCTGGCTATCCTGTCTGTCCACGAGGACTCTGAGCGGAGGAAAACGCGAGCAACGACACAGGTCTGCTTGCTCTTGCAGTATGCTTTACTGTTGCGACTAGATTCCTATCCGGGCTAGAAGGCGACAACGAGCCTAGCCTGGACTGCTAAGTAGCTACGCAAGTTATCCGCACAGTGCGATGGACTAATATCGATACCATAGTGTTCGAAGAGTATCGACAAAGAAGATGTAATGTCGACGCAAGTAGTCACGGACTTGTAGGATCAACAGTCGGCATTTTTCAAGACGTCGACATTACGACTGTCGAATGTTCTCACTTGACCTTATTATCCACTGCTGGACAGGAACTGTGACCTTTCCAGTTTCCAGTAATTCTTCTAGCGGATGACAGCGAGTCAACTTCGTCAAACCATCTGCTGGGTCGTCAGAGCTGCGAATCCAGCCAATGTCGTCAATTTCGAAGCAGCTGTACGCCTCACGCGCGGCTTGTATGTCCAGCATTAAACGTTTCTCAGATGTAGTTGTGCTCTTGATGATTGTTTTGAAGACCGAATCGCTATCAGTCAGCATTACAAGAGGAATATGTTGCTTGAGCATAGACTGCAGTTCTCGTTTGAAAAGATAGGCGAGATCAAATGCGTCTGAAAAAGCGTATAGTTCAGCTCCCATTACTGAACGAACTCGGCGGCGGCTGTTGTAGCTGGTATAGTGTACGATGTTGTGGTGACCAGTGTGATCACAAAGTGCGATTAAATAACCGAGTTGTGAGTGTTGCGAGGGTGTATTCGCAAAAGAACTATCACTGTACACCCTAATATGCAACGTCTTCAAATCCAAACGCCTTTGTAAGATACCGCGGTCTGCAGAGGCGTGTATGCGGCGGATCAAAATGTTAATCTGATCAATGTAGGGCTTTCCGAATTGGGCTTCAGTTACTTGGGCGAGGAGGTTAACGGTTGCAGCAATGTCAGGCCTCGTATGAACTAACCAAGCAAGTTCTTGACGTTTCGAGCGGAACTGAGGGAACGTGGCAGTAGCTTCAAGGAGTTCGATTCGAGAGGCAAACTTGGTCTGCTGAAGTTTGTAACCATTATCGCTGTTTGTGATATCAATTCCGGCAAACCTGAAATTGTCGTAGACGCGGGGCTTGGAGTCAAATCTTGTTTCCGTAATGCGGGAGGAGTTGTCGAAAGAAGCGGTACCGGTACTGATTGTATCATCTACATACGCGCCTGTTAGTCCTTCTAGTTTGTCATGGACGACTTTGAAAAATAGGGACAGGTCTCCGGGGGTCGGCATCATCATCAGGTCTTGGCGAAGGTGATTTGCAAAAGTACGATTCCAGTAGTCTCCTGAATCGCTTAAACCGTAAAGAGGTTTTAGCAATTTGAGTAGTTTGTCCTCTGAGAGGCAGAATTCGGCTGTCGGGCGTATGTATATGTCCCGCATGAGCTTGTCAGCAGATTGTAGATATGCTTGGGACACGTCTTGGGACCATACAGGGAAACCAAAAATAGCTGCTATCGCGATAAGTAGACGAATTGAAGACTGTTTCAAGGTGGTGCTTGGGTGTACTAATCGCAGCTTCTCGGAGTCGGTATGTCCTTGCACAATGAAACGAGCTTTGTAAATCTCGTTATCAGAGTCTGTGTTCTTGATCGATAGAGCAAACCGGCCACCAAGTATGTTGTGCGGTACAGTAGGATCAAGTTCTTCACGGCAAATGACTTCGTACACACCACGTTTGGCAAGGCCGGCGAGCTCTTGAGCTTTAGAATCGTCAAAAAGCTGAAGGTTGCCACGGAAGTCAGAGGGGCTTAATATCTCTGTGATGTGGACCGAAGGAACCGAATTCGACCTGAAGCAGTTCAAACCTTGGTGAAGGCGACTCAACTCATCATCACCTACTTCTGTGGGATCTGGGAGCACGTGTGCTATACTGTAATGAGCCGTTCTTCCGTCCACGTCCACGGAAACTTGTTTACCCACCAACTTTAGGATAGTGTAGGGGCCAGTCCAGTGTTTCAACTTTTCGTCGTAGACCAAGACACGTTGACCTGGTTCCAAGAGGTATCTGGTGGCGGGCGGGATTTTGGAGCGAAGGGCCTGTTGAATGCGTAGTTTGGCAGTGATGGAGGCCATTTCGCGTCGAGCTGCTTCAAGGGCACGTAATCGCTCTTGTTGATTTGGAACTGTGGATGTGGGGATGGGAAAACGGGGCAATGTTCCGTACACAAGTAACGATGGGACGAGTCCTTCGGGTCCCATTGTGTCATTGATACCTTTCACTGCGTAACGAAGGGCAAGATCCGCGTCTAGAGACGGGCATTCATGGCGGACGGTGTTGAATATCCTCCTGAGAGGAGCATGGTAACGCTCACCTGATCCAATGCTGTTGTGGGATTGGACGCCTGAAATGCGAAGTTCAATGCCGTATTCCATTGTGCAATTTCCCCAATACTTAGAGGTGAATGCGGAGCCGCGATCTACACGCATGACTGAGGGAAAACCAGTATAAGTAGTGACCCAGGCTTCCAGAAATGCGTCCCAAATGTCCTTCGCGGATTCCCCTTTGAGAATCACGGCATTCTGGTAATGCGTTTGCGTATCGACGATGTGAAAGACAGGTATTCGTTTCTTCTTACCATACTTCAGAAACATCAGGTCTAGGGCGATCTCCTGATTGAACTGAATGTTTTCCTCGGGAATAGAAACACGGAAGCGAAAGGGTCGGGAGGAGAACCGCTGGCATGAAGCACACTTGTTCGAAATGTCTTGCAAAAGACGTTTGGTATCCGGCGAAAGATCATCGGGCTTAGAGCGTTTTAAGAGGTTTAGGAGCTTTCCGGCGCTAGGATGGAAAAAGTGTTCGTGTAGCTTCTGTAGTTCGGATCGAGTGTAGAGGATTGACGGTAAGCTCCATTCCAAGAAGAGGTGTCTGTGCTTGCGTTTAAGTGGTAGCAACCATCCTGCACGATGATGAACGAGCTGGTTTGTAACGTTGTTTGGGTAAAGTCCAAAACGATCCAAAACTTCTAGTCCAATCAGAAAAGGAATGTCCGCGGACACAACGTCAATGTTGATTGAGATGAAGGTGCCGTCTGGGGTGGGTATGCGGGCGGGCATGTTTCCAAGGCTGTTTCTGTATCCGTCCCCAAACTTGAAAGCATAAGGAGAAGGAGATAGTTTCAGCTTCAATCCCGCTGACGTGCAATAAGCTCGTGCTTGTGCCAAGTCGCAAACGGATTTGTGCGCACCTGGATCGACGCATGCTCCTTCAAAGACGCTTGAGGGGTACTGTTTTCCTGTGGGACTTTTAGCACTGAAGTTCAGTACCTCTTTCACAATACGTCGCGCAAATGGAGATTGTGGGGTTGCGTGGGAGCTTCTGCGTTTGCGCAACGCCCATTTTGGCGCGTAACAGGTTGAGTAGTTCGATGAAAACTGGGAGCGATGAGCGTCGGGTGGTTTTGTGGGCCTTTGAGTGGGGAAAGAGCGGCCATTGCGATCCCCAATTAAAAACCCTCATCCGTAGAATTATCGTCATTACCATACGGAGCCGGTGCGGCAGATCGTGCCAAGTCCGCATTGCTGATGAGGGACGTCTGGATCTTGGCCAAGAGGCTTTCCGACTCTGGGGTTTCATTATGATAGTCTGTAGAGGGCGCTGTGTCAGGCTCAACCAGAAGAGTTTCGGCGAGTTGATTCATAACAAAAGCGCCTTCAGGATCGTCAATTAAGTTGACATCTTTCGTCCTGTTTCGCTTTAACCAGCTTCTGGCCTTGTCTCTGTTTCTCCGTATCTTGTGCTCATTGCGGGGTTCAGTGCATATGAAAAGTCGGCATCCTTGCTTCTCACAATTCCAGCATGCGGCTAGGTTTGGAGGTAGCTCTACTCTGGGCTTCCTTCGGCCGGGGCCATGCCGGTGTCGAGGGAAGGTGGCAGCGGGTTTGAATGTGGATGTACTGGATGGAGTTCGTCCGAAACGACCTTGTCCAGAGAAATTGACGGCGTTCTCAGCATATGCGTCTGGATCGTCCTGAGAGTAGTTCACAGTAGACATCTTTTGTCTGTACTGCACGTCGTCGGCGGAAGACGAGTTGTCGGGGGTGTTCATACGTTTCTGAACTTCTGTAAATTGACGATTGTTCAGCTCTGCGCTGAAAAGCTCTGACATGAGAGCCCTGTACGGAAAGAGCTTCGAGTTGGTCTGAGACAGAATATGTCGAGCCCAAGGTATTCCCTGTACTGCATTTGCGAGTACCTTGCGTTTATGGCGATCTGTCCGGTCCTCGACGTGCGCCATCGGAGTGAGACGGTCAATCTCTTTGATCAGGGCATCCAAGGCTTCTCGCGGTAGCCTATCATCTTTCATGAACTGTGAAAGATGAAGAGAGTCCAACTTGGAAGACATATCTTCTCGTTAGGTTGGTGAAGAGTACCGCTCACTGAAGGCACCAACAATAGATCCCCAAGACATCTGTTTGTCACGAATCTCCTCTCGATAGAAGTGAAGAGCATCTCCACCCAACGAGTAGTGTAGATATTGGGAACGATCACCGCCTTTCACCTTCTGATCGTTACAGTAGTCCATGAAGCAAGCGATGTGATCACCCCAATCTTCCTCTAGATCACCAGTGAATTTGTCGCGGCGAGTGCGGTAACGAGTGGAGAAAAAAGAGCAACGTTTGTTCTCGTACTGATCTTCCGAAAGATCAATTGCAACCTGCGCAGATGATTCACCTGCAGGAGCAGGGGTGGATGGATCCTGAAGTCGGAAGGGGAGTTGTGCTGGAGAGCCTTGGTTCGATGGCGAATACAGTACAACGTCACCATTACGAATCGCATCCAAGTAGTCCATTGCACGCTTGCGCACATCTGCATGTTCATCATCGTTCCAAATGGCAGCAATAACTCGCTTACCAATTAGAGTTCCGGTTTCTGCGTTTCGTGGTATAACTACTTCTCTCGTTTCCAAAAAGGTGCGAACGCGTTTGTAAATGTCGTAGTTGCTGACAATACTTGGGTTTACAAATTGCATAGCACCAAGATCCTCACGAATAGCGGCCAGTAGATCTTCTCCGGTCAATACAGGCGTAGTGGACATGTAGCCCTCGAAGAGGTTCTCAAGTCCACGTTGTACGTCATTCAGAAGACGAATCGTGCCAAACAGTTTTGCGGACGCGTTCGACATGATCAGATAAATTGTTTGGTTGTTTGCTTTGATTCGCGAATGTCGACAAACAACACTGAGATGTTGTTGTGCTCGGACAGGGAGCGCTGGCTATCCTGTCTGTCCACGAGGACTCTGAGCGGAGGAAAACGCGAGCAAAGACACAGGTCTGCTTGCTCTTGCAGTATGCTTTACTGTTGCGACTAGATTCCTATCCGGGCTAGAAGGCGACAACGAGCCTAGCCTGGACTGCTAAGTAGCTACGCAAGTTATCCGCACAGTGCGATGGACTAATATCGATACCATAGTGTTCGAAGAGTATCGACAAAGAAGATGTAATGTCGACGCAAGTAGTCACGGACTTGTAGGATCAACAATGAGAGTCCTCAGGGACGCGGGCATTACGCTGAAACTCAAGAAGTGCGAGTTCTTCACAGATTCTGTCAAATACCTAGGGCATATCATTCGACCTGGACAGCTCTCAGTTGACGCAGTTCGCTTGAAGTCGCTGAAGGAAGCGAAACACCCTACGACACAAACGGAACTCCGCAGTTTTCTGGGTCTTTGTAATGTTTATCGGCGTTTTGTCCCGAACTTCGCAGATATTGCGACCCCCCTTAACCACCTTTTGAGAAAAGGTCAACCAGTTCAACTGGAACCCCTAGGCGACGCGGAAGCGTCTGCCTTTTCGGCATTAATTGACGCAGTAACGTCACCGCCAATCTTGGCTTTGCCTAAGCTAGGACTTCCATTCGAAGTAGACAGTGACGCCAGTGCACACCAGGTTGGTTGCGCCCTGTTTCAGGTCACGAAAGACGGCGTGAGACATCCAATTGGATACTGGTCGCGATCCTTCAACGTACACGAACGTAACTACTCAGTTTCGGAGAAAGAGTGCTTAGCCGTTGTATGGGCTCTAACTACACTGAGGCCATATCTTATGGGCAACCATTTTACGGTACATACGGACCACTCATCTCTCCGATGGCTCATGGAAATCTCGGAACCATCAGGACGCTTGATGCGTTGGCGCTTGAGGTTATCGGAGTTCGATTTCACAGTTACGTACAAAAAAGGAACGTTGAATCTGCAGGCAGATGCACTCTCCCGCTTGGGAACAAATGCAGAAGCGGCACCAGTTGACGATCTGGACATACCATGCTTTATGGTGGAAGAACAAGCAGGTTGGGTCGAATCTTTGTCGGATGACATCTGTGACGACATCCTGCTCACTTCTGAGAAGTTGGATCCCTTGACTGGATCTTTTGTACCCATCACTCCCGAGGAGATGATCCGAGAACAGCAAACGGATGAGTTTTGTACGCGAATTCGCGCTCGTCTCAATGGAGGAGATCGTATACCTTTTCAGGTTAACGATCAGGGGTACCTGGTTAGGTTGGTTGAAGCGTATACCCAAATTGTGGTCCCATACTCGCTGCAAAACCGTGTGTTGGTCATGACACACTATGTGAAGGTAGGAGCCCACCCAGGAGGTCGAAAACTATACTTGACCCTGCGTAGGGATTTTTATTGGCCGTCAATGGCATTGGACTGCTACGCAGTACGACGCTCTTGCACCGAGTGCGCTAAGAATAACGTGAAACTTCGTAAGTACTCGAAGAAGTTAACGCTGTTCCCAGCACGGTCTCCTTTGGAGTTTATCGCTATCGATATCTTAGGTGAATTGATCAGAACCGCAAGAGGCAATCGATACCTTCTGGTTATCACCGATCGGTTCTCTAAGTTGGTACTGACAGTCCCGCTGAAACGGATTAGGGCCACCGTGGTTGCACAAGCTTTTGTCACCCACTGGGTCTTTGTGTACGGTCCACCGGTTCATCTATTATCAGATAACGGTTCACAGTTCACGTCGAAGGTTTTTCCAGGACGTCTGTCGGATCTTGAGTGTCAAGAATCTATTTACGACCACCTACCACCCCCAAACAAATGGTCAGGTAGAACGATTTAACCGTACCATGCTGAATGCATTAAGATCTTATGTGGCAGATCATCCTAAGGATTGGGATTTGTATACGGACGCTATTACGTATGCGTACAGCACCCAAGTCCACCAGGTAACGAAGCTAGCACCTTTTGAGTTGGTATTGTCAAGAGTACCGCCACCGGTTGCAATCGAGGCTCAAGAAACGCTTTCTACGTACCCGTCTGTTGGGTTATACAGGAACGCTTGGAAGGATTGGTTAACCAAAATGGTACCGGTCGCTCGCACAGCGATGGATAAGGCGCAGGCCGCTTATAAGCGCAACTTCGATGCGAAGGTTAAGACCCCATTACCAAAGGTCAAACCAGACGATATGGTATTTCTCCGCAAAGAATACTATAATCCGGAGAAGGAACACCGCCACAAGCTCTCGCCTATCGCGGAAGGACCCTACAAGGTTATTTCCGTCACGGACGATACCGTAGTATTGGATATCAATAATCTCCACGAACGGATATCGTTAGACCGTGTCGCGCTGGCCCCACCACCCTACGTTCACGTTAACACCCAACTGGGTGAAGCTACAGGGGACGAACAGGTCGTATCTTCGCGCCCTGCGACTCTCCGCCCTGATCGCGGCTTATCGCATCTACCGAAGTCAGAATCACCCACGCGGGTAGCACAACCCGTTGCGGGAGACGAAGAGGAAAACTCAACTAGAGTTGACCCCCCACCGGACGTCGTGGGTCCCGTGCCACCGCCTAAGGAGGGGGAGGAAAGTACGGAACCCGTTACACCGGCGTCGCACGGTCACACTGTGTCGCAAGGTACCGCAACCAATCTCGCGGTCTCTACCGATAGCGTTGTGGTGCGCCGAGGCGCCGTACCTCGTGGTGATACTCCGTCGAGTTCGTTGAGCAATGCGCTGGAAACGACACGACCCACCCAGGGGGTACACACCGCTGTGGATAACGTAACCCCGTCGGGAACACCACAACTGAGTGAGGTCACCACCCGCAGAGCGGAGAAGACAGTATCTGTAGACCCGGGCTTCCCGGAGAACGCAGAACCGCAAGCAGTAGATCAGCTCAATGTTACCGACCGGTGTTAACCACGCCGTAGTAGGAGGAAACGAGAAGTCGTACTTACCCGCGTATTATTTGGGAAAACAACCTTGGAAAGGTGAAGTACGAAGTACGAGTTTGGAAACCGTCGATGGTGCACCCACGCCGCGTGGCAGAGGACTCATGACACACCCAAGTGGAGAGTAACACGTTGTGTGACGTGGTGACGTACGGAAAGCACCGCCGACGCGGGGAACTGCTGACAGTAAGTCGCCTGCGCGAGTACCACACGTGCACCGTGCACGATGTACGGTCGCCAACCGTAGGCGAACGGACACCTGTTAGGGTAACTCGTTACTCACAAGTGCCATCGCCTGGCCAACGAGAAGGCCGCGATATGCACCGTGATTGGTCAATCCGCCTCCATGGCGCACGAGCGAGACCCTGCCCGTTCTCCGTCGCACGTACGATCCTTCTGGATAGCAAAAGGGAGCTCAGAGTCCCGAAGCTACCGTTGGACGGTCGGAAGCTCAACCAAAACGAGCCGAAGCTCGTCAGACTCAAGAAGGAGAGTACTTCAAGAAGAACCTTTCAGGTTGAAGATTGGACGCTCCTGGCGTAAGTTGTAGTTTTCGCGCAGCGAGGAACTCCTAGTGAGTCGTGACTGGTTAAGTCCAAAGAGGAACCCCTCTAGAGGTTAGCCGGCCACCACCTCGCCACCCTCGAAGGTACGAAACCACAATGGGTGAAGGAGAGCAGTCAAACACCGAGGTGTACCCGCAGGAATACGTGATCGAACGTATCGTACGTCATGTTGTAGACCCCGATGGGACTGTACTGTACCAAGTGCAATGGTATGGCTACTCCGCCGAGGAGGACACCATGGAGCCGGTCGAGCACCTACCTAGGTCGAAGATCGTTTCATGCCACCGTCGCACTCGGTCAGCCTTGCCGTCCAACCTGGACCAAGCCCAGGTGGGATAAGAACCGTTCCCGGTGAGGAGCTTTCAACTATACCGCGATGCGGAAGACTCAGAATGGAGAGTTGACCCCTTCTGTGTGGGGATGAATGAAGGAAGAAGACCAATGAAGCGGTGAAGACTGAACTAGAAGAAGTGAGAAGAAAGAAAGAAGAGCATACCGAAATGCCGGTTGTACCGATTTAAAACGGTTAGAGTAGAAGAAGCACCAGAGAAGTGAAGTACACTTGAACACAGTGTGAGTGAAGAAGTAATCGAAGATCGATCAAGTTCGTGGAGAACAGGCAAAAGGGTGAAGGGAAAGTTACCACTAGATGGTTTTACTGTTTCTATCTTATACTGAGGACCAAGTCCTCCAGCCGTGCTGGTCATCTTACACCCCCGATGAGGGACCGGCACCGCCGCTACCGGAGGGACCTTGCGAAGGGTGCGGAACGGCGTAAGCCAGTATCCCTGCCATAGTGGTGAGATGATCGGGCACGATAATTCCAGCGTTCTGGAGACTGGCGCGCAACATCGCGATGTTCGCCGGAGAGTCTCCCGGAGCGACCGGAGCTGTCGGGGCCGGAAGGACCGAAGGAACGGTAGCCGCTACAGGGGCCGGACCCACCACCGGAACACTCGCTTGAGTCGGAACATTCCAACCCACAGGAGCCTGGGGTACCCCGCCGCTGGCGTGCAACACCTGATTCGCCGCCGGTAGGTCGTTCACAAACCCCTGGTCCATCTCGACGAGTGCTCCCGCCGCCTCTCCACCAGTATCCATGTTCGGATCATCCAGATCTACTGGGGCGACCCAGTTGTCACTGAACATGAACCCAATGGGTGATTGTCTGGAATCGACCGTGGCTGGTTCGCTGCCCACTCGGCATACGCGCTAGTCGTCATCGTACCCTCCCATGGGTCGTAATACACGAAATCTCCTGCTGTCGGGTGTCTCCTACCGGGTGAGCGGTCGTGGTGACGACGAGGACCTTTCCCGCGTTGCGAACGAGGCACCGTTTCCCAATCGACTCCATCGATAACATCCAAGATGTAATGGATCTCATCCACGTTCTCTTCGGACCCCAAGGGAGTGTGCAAATCCAGCGAGCGGATAATGCTGCGAAGCATCGGCGGAATATACCAAACACGGTAGTTGTCGTAAGCCTCCCAGAAAAGAAACGCTGCTACGCGTGCCGCCCACTCGCCGGCTACGAGACCCCACCATCCTGAACGCGGATCGCTGATCAATCGGGAGCCGATGTAACTAAAGCACGGAGGCAGTTCTGCAAAACACCCTTTGGGTACCTCCACATCACGCCACCAATCTGGTAGAGGAGGGAACCGTCCAACAAAGGCCTGCGGTCTGTACCTCTCGGTCTCGATATTCGGGTACGGAATCAGATACCCATGACGGGAACGAGCTTTCCGCTCAAACCGAATGCGGTTGACGAACCCACCCTGGGAAGCGTTCTTGCGAAGATAACGGAACTCCGCTCGGAGTATGGGCCGATTCCAGCACAACATCAACCTCGATGTGTTCGGGCCATCGCCAGCGTACCGCGCATGGTCGAAAGTCGCCAAGTTGTCTCCATATCGGACTTCACCGAAAGTACGGTAGAACGGAGTATCGAACCCATATGACGGTGGAACCAGGTGCTCGAGGTGCACTCGACTGAGTCTCTTGTACGCCAACTTCGCGTGTTCCGCGCGCGCGGTGTTCAGGTTCTCACCCTCGCGGGTATCGTACCGGAGGAGCATCGGGTCGATCGCTATACGAACTTTCCATTCTGGGGATTGCACTACCGCTAACGGCAGACCGCCCGGTAGGAAGCCGTTTTCGGCATACGACTCCAGAAGAGTGTCATCGTTAACAGCTACCGGATGAAACCACGGTGCACGGCTGAACGCAAACCCATCACGGAGTGGATCGCGTACTGCGAGAGATTCCCTCGATATCCAACCAGCTTGGTTCGCCATCAGCGGCATCGCTTGCGCTGAATTCCATAACGGAACGTTCACCGGGACCATCGGTTGAGACTGAGGCAGTGGAGCCGTCGCAGAACCCGGCTGAGGGTAGTTCGACGCGCTCCCCTGACCCGTCGGGTGATGAGGAAACTGATTCGGGTTCATCGGAATGACAGATGATGTACTGTGATCGAGTTCGGATACTTGAATACTCTGTTCGCTTGAGTGTGTATCGCGCTTGCGAGGTATAGAAACCGAGGAGTTGGTACCGCTCATGACTGTGGCGTATTTACGTACTTGCGTTTCGCACAAAACTTCAGCCTCGAAGTCGTTCTCGGCTCTAAGGAGGGGGAGATGTAGAGCAACGCAATTTGCGTGATTATCAGGATGATGCGCCTCATATACTCAGGGGATTGATACGAGGATGCACTCGGAGAGTTATGAGTTGGACCCAATTTTGGCGGTTACTTTTGGAATGGCTTCCCCACAGTTACCTGTAATCAGGGTTGCCATTGCTGGCCAATACCGCTAGGTGGACGCGTGTACTACCCCACCGTGTGTGTGCATATTACGGGACAATAGGTAGTGCACCTGAGGTGCCTGACACTGGGCTAGCCACGTGTACGGACCCCTGCGGGTGTGCACCACGTGTACATAGTTAGTTTAGACCTACTTAGGTGAGCTCGACCTCGTCGTCGCGAGCACCTTTGTAAAGTCAACCCGAGCACTTCTAAGTGAACTCTTTGTCGAGTAGCGCTCTCCTGAGTGGACTCTACACGAGTGAGGCTCTGGCGCCAACCGCCTACGTGGGTTATCACTCTCGCGAGTATAGCCACGTCTGGTTACGGTGGTCCTACCCTCTCGGTACCTTTGAGGAACATCTGTTGTTGATGTCGGGACCTGAGGGTCGTACCGAGGAGGTATAGGACTAGATTACGAAGTGATCCGACTCTGTATAGAGTTTTGCCGTGTTTACGGAAACCCGTGCATTACCGTTGGAGGATCTCGCCCCGCTCCGGGCACAGTGCCGAGGAGGCCCTACCCGTCGCGTGTGGGTGTTGTTTGGTTGTTGTTTTCTGTTGCTTTCCCTCTCGGGACTACACCTGTCATTGGTCGTGTTTCATCGTTGCCGATACCACCCCGTCTCTGGAGTTTCTCATCGTTTCCTCACCACGTGGCCTAGCACCTCTGTAGGTATAGCCAGTTGCCACTTCGGCCTTACAACCGAGTTACGGTGGTACAGAGGGCTCTGTCACTGGTCTGCCATCTCTCACGAGAGCGGACCTTCGGACAGTCTGGTGGGTTTCACTCTTCCGAGTTTGCCCCACACAATACTGGCCACTGAGAGCCCGTTGGCGATGGGCGAACATCCAACCAAGTGAGTCGATGATTTGGACACTTGCGAAGATTACATGACATGTCGTAGCTCGTTTGAAAGCTCTCGTCAACTGCAATCTTACTGGCTAGATTTGAAATTAATGAAGAAGACTCTTTTATGAAATAATTTTAAATTTCTCTTAAGTGTCCCAAAACTATCCTCCCAGAAGGGTATAAACGCTTTTGCAGACGGTCCAGGGTAAGGGGCATTTTCGGTCTTGAATTCTAAAATCGTTCGCTTTCCCTTGGGGACATTTTTTTGTTTGCTCCCAAAGCTTGTGGGGCAAACTCGGAAGAGTGAAACCCACCAGACTGTCCGAAGGTCCGCTCTCGTGAGAGATGGCAGACCAGTGACAGAGCCCTCTGTACCACCGTAACTCGGTTGTAAGGCCGAAGTGGCAACTGGCTATACCTACAGAGGTGCTAGGCCACGTGGTGAGGAAACGATGAGAAACTCCAGAGACGGGGTGGTATCGGCAACGATGAAACACGACCAATGACAGGTGTAGTCCCGAGAGGGAAAGCAACAGAAAACAACAACCAAACAACACCCACACGCGACGGGTAGGGCCTCCTCGGCACTGTGCCCGGAGCGGGGCGAGATCCTCCAACGGTAATGCACGGGTTTCCGTAAACACGGCAAAACTCTATACAGAGTCGGATCACTTCGTAATCTAGTCCTATACCTCCTCGGTACGACCCTCAGGTCCCGACATCAACAACAGATGTTCCTCAAAGGTACCGAGAGGGTAGGACCACCGTAACCAGACGTGGCTATACTCGCGAGAGTGATAACCCACGTAGGCGGTTGGCGCCAGAGCCTCACTCGTGTAGAGTCCACTCAGGAGAGCGCTACTCGACAAAGAGTTCACTTAGAAGTGCTCGGGTTGACTTTACAAAGGTGCTCGCGACGACGAGGTCGAGCTCACCTAAGTAGGTCTAAACTAACTATGTACACGTGGTGCACACCCGCAGGGGTCCGTACACGTGGCTAGCCCAGTGTCAGGCACCTCAGGTGCACTACCTATTGTCCCGTAATATGCACACACACGGTGGGGTAGTACACGCGTCCACCTAGCGGTATTGGCCAGCAATGGCAACCCTGATTACAGGTAACTGTGGGGAAGCCATTCCAAAAGTAACCGCCAAAATTGGGTCCAACTCATAACTCTTCGAGTGCATCCTCGTATCAATCCCCTGAGTATATGAGGCGCATCATCCTGATAATCACGCAAATTGCGTTGCTCTACATCTCCCCCTCCTTAGAGCCGAGAACGACTTCGAGGCTGAAGTTTTGTGCGAAACGCAAGTACGTAAATACGCCACAGTCATGAGCGGTACCAACTCCTCGGTTTCTATACCTCGCAAGCGCGATACACACTCAAGCGAACAGAGTATTCAAGTATCCGAACTCGATCACAGTACATCATCTGTCATTCCGATGAACCCGAATCAGTTTCCTCATCACCCGACGGGTCAGGGGAGCGCGTCGAACTACCCTCAGCCGGGTTCTGCGACGGCTCCACTGCCTCAGTCTCAACCGATGGTCCCGGTGAACGTTCCGTTATGGAATTCAGCGCAAGCGATGCCGCTGATGGCGAACCAAGCTGGTTGGATATCGAGGGAATCTCTCGCAGTACGCGATCCACTCCGTGATGGGTTTGCGTTCAGCCGTGCACCGTGGTTTCATCCGGTAGCTGTTAACGATGACACTCTTCTGGAGTCGTATGCCGAAAACGGCTTCCTACCGGGCGGTCTGCCGTTAGCGGTAGTGCAATCCCCAGAATGGAAAGTTCGTATAGCGATCGACCCGATGCTCCTCCGGTACGATACCCGCGAGGGTGAGAACCTGAACACCGCGCGCGCGGAACACGCGAAGTTGGCGTACAAGAGACTCAGTCGAGTGCACCTCGAGCACCTGGTTCCACCGTCATATGGGTTCGATACTCCGTTCTACCGTACTTTCGGTGAAGTCCGATATGGAGACAACTTGGCGACGTTCGACCATGCGCGGTACGCTGGCGATGGCCCGAACACATCGAGGTTGATGTTGTGCTGGAATCGGCCCATACTCCGAGCGGAGTTCCGTTATCTTCGCAAGAACGCTTCCCAGGGTGGGTTCGTCAACCGCATTCGGTTTGAGCGGAAAGCTCGTTCCCGTCATGGGTATCTGATTCCGTACCCGAATATCGAGACCGAGAGGTACAGACCGCAGGCCTTTGTTGGACGGTTCCCTCCTCTACCAGATTGGTGGCGTGATGTGGAGGTACCCAAAGGGTGTTTTGCAGAACTGCCTCCGTGCTTTAGTTACATCGGCTCCCGATTGATCAGCGATCCGCGTTCAGGATGGTGGGGTCTCGTAGCCGGCGAGTGGGCGGCACGCGTAGCAGCGTTTCTTTTCTGGGAGGCTTACGACAACTACCGTGTTTGGTATATTCCGCCGATGCTTCGCAGCATTATCCGCTCGCTGGATTTGCACACTCCCTTGGGGTCCGAAGAGAACGTGGATGAGATCCATTACATCTTGGATGTTATCGATGGAGTCGATTGGGAAACGGTGCCTCGTTCGCAACGCGGGAAAGGTCCTCGTCGTCACCACGACCGCTCACCCGGTAGGAGACACCCCACAGCAGGAGATTTCGTGTATTACGACCCATGGGAGGGTACGATGACGACTAGCGCGTATGCCGAGTGGGCAGCGAACCAGCCACGGTCGATTCCAGACAATCACCCATTGGGTTCATGTTCAGTGACAACTGGGTCGCCCCAGTAGATCTGGATGATCCGAACATGGATACTGGTGGAGAGGCGGCGGGAGCACTCGTCGAGATGGACCAGGGGTTTGTGAACGACCTACCGGCGGCGAATCAGGTGTTGCACGCCAGCGGCGGGGTACCCCAGGCTCCTGTGGGTTGGAATGTTCCGACTCAAGCGAGTGTTCCGGTGGTGGGTCCGGCCCCTGTAGCGGCTACCGTTCCTTCGGTCCTTCCGGCCCCGACAGCTCCGGTCGCTCCGGGAGACTCTCCGGCGAACATCGCGATGTTGCGCGCCAGTCTCCAGAACGCTGGAATTATCGTGCCCGATCATCTCACCACTATGGCAGGGATACTGGCTTACGCCGTTCCGCACCCTTCGCAAGGTCCCTCCGGTAGCGGCGGTGCCGGTCCCTCATCGGGGGTGTAAGATGACCAGCACGGCTGGAGGACTTGGTCCTCAGTATAAGATAGAAACAGTAAAACCATCTAGTGGTAACTTTCCCTTCACCCTTTTGCCTGTTCTCCACGAACTTGATCGATCTTCGATTACTTCTTCACTCACACTGTGTTCAAGTGTACTTCACTTCTCTGGTGCTTCTTCTACTCTAACCGTTTTAAATCGGTACAACCGGCATTTCGGTATGCTCTTCTTTCTTTCTTCTCACTTCTTCTAGTTCAGTCTTCACCGCTTCATTGGTCTTCTTCCTTCATTCATCCCCACACAGAAGGGGTCAACTCTCCATTCTGAGTCTTCCGCATCGCGGTATAGTTGAAAGCTCCTCACCGGGAACGGTTCTTATCCCACCTGGGCTTGGTCCAGGTTGGACGGCAAGGCTGACCGAGTGCGACGGTGGCATGAAACGATCTTCGACCTAGGTAGGTGCTCGACCGGCTCCATGGTGTCCTCCTCGGCGGAGTAGCCATACCATTGCACTTGGTACAGTACAGTCCCATCGGGGTCTACAACATGACGTACGATACGTTCGATCACGTATTCCTGCGGGTACACCTCGGTGTTTGACTGCTCTCCTTCACCCATTGTGGTTTCGTACCTTCGAGGGTGGCGAGGTGGTGGCCGGCTAACCTCTAGAGGGGTTCCTCTTTGGACTTAACCAGTCACGACTCACTAGGAGTTCCTCGCTGCGCGAAAACTACAACTTACGCCAGGAGCGTCCAATCTTCAACCTGAAAGGTTCTTCTTGAAGTACTCTCCTTCTTGAGTCTGACGAGCTTCGGCTCGTTTTGGTTGAGCTTCCGACCGTCCAACGGTAGCTTCGGGACTCTGAGCTCCCTTTTGCTATCCAGAAGGATCGTACGTGCGACGGAGAACGGGCAGGGTCTCGCTCGTGCGCCATGGAGGCGGATTGACCAATCACGGTGCATATCGCGGCCTTCTCGTTGGCCAGGCGATGGCACTTGTGAGTAACGAGTTACCCTAACAGGTGTCCGTTCGCCTACGGTTGGCGACCGTACATCGTGCACGGTGCACGTGTGGTACTCGCGCAGGCGACTTACTGTCAGCAGTTCCCCGCGTCGGCGGTGCTTTCCGTACGTCACCACGTCACACAACGTGTTACTCTCCACTTGGGTGTGTCATGAGTCCTCTGCCACGCGGCGTGGGTGCACCATCGACGGTTTCCAAACTCGTACTTCGTACTTCACCTTTCCAAGGTTGTTTTCCCAAATAATACGCGGGTAAGTACGACTTCTCGTTTCCTCCTACTACGGCTTGGTTAACACCGGTCGGTAACATTGAGCTGATCTACTGCTTGCGGTTCTGCGTTCTCCGGGAAGCCCGGGTCTACAGATACTGTCTTCTCCGCTCTGCGGGTGGTGACCTCACTCAGTTGTGGTGTTCCCGACGGGGTTACGTTATCCACAGCGGTGTGTACCCCCTGGGTGGGTCGTGTCGTTTCCAGCGCATTGCTCAACGAACTCGACGGAGTATCACCACGAGGTACGGCGCCTCGGCGCACCACAACGCTATCGGTAGAGACCGCGAGATTGGTTGCGGTACCTTGCGACACAGTG
Source organism: Gracilaria domingensis (assembly GCA_022539475.1). Classification (NCBI taxonomy): domain Eukaryota; phylum Rhodophyta; class Florideophyceae; order Gracilariales; family Gracilariaceae; genus Gracilaria; species Gracilaria domingensis. Next base: position 65,677 of record VCMS01000484.1, on the reverse strand, counting down.
TGACCGTGCGACGCCGGTGTAACGGGTTCCGTACTTTCCTCCCCCTCCTTAGGCGGTGGCACGGGAGCCACGACGTCCGGTGGGGGGTCAACTCTAGTTGAGTTTTCCTCTTCGTCTCCCGCAACGGGTTGTGCTACCCGCGTGGGTGATTCTGACTTCGGTAGATGCGATAAGCCGCGATCAGGGCGGAGAGTCGCAGGGCGCGAAGATACGACCTGTTCGTCCCCTGTAGCTTCACCCAGTTGGGTGTTAACGTGAACGTAGGGTGGTGGGGCCAGCGCGACACGGTCTAACGATATCCGTTCGTGGAGATTATTGATATCCAATACTACGGTATCGTCCGTGACGGAAATAACCTTGTAGGGTCCTTCCGCGATAGGCGAGAGCTTGTGGCGGTGTTCCTTCTCCGGATTATAGTATTCTTTGCGGAGAAATACCATATCGTCTGGTTTGACCTTTGGTAATGGGGTCTTAACCTTCGCATCGAAGTTGCGCTTATAGGCGGCCTGCGCCTTATCCATCGCTGTGCGAGCGACCGGTACCATTTTGGTTAACCAATCCTTCCAAGCGTTCCTGTATAACCCAACAGACGGGTACGTAGAAAGCGTTTCTTGAGCCTCGATTGCAACCGGTGGCGGTACTCTTGACAATACCGACTCAAAAGGTGCTAGCTTCGTTACCCGGTGGACTTGGGTGTTGTACGCATACGTAATAGCGTCCGTATACAAATCCCAATCCTTAGGATGATCTGCCACATAAGATCTTAATGCATTCAGCATGGTACGGTTAAATCGTTCTACCTGACCATTTGTTTGGGGGTGGTAGGTGGTCGTAAATAGATTCTTGACACTCAAGATCCGACAGACGTCCTGGAAAAACTTCGACGTGAACTGTGAACCGTTATCTGATAATAGATGAACCGGTGGACCGTACACAAAGACCCAGTGGGTGACAAAAGCTTGTGCAACCACGGTGGCCGTAATCCGTTTCAGCGGGACTGTCAGTACCAACTTAGAGAACCGATCGGTGATAACCAGAAGGTATCGATTGCCTCTTGCGGTTCTGATCAATTCACCTAAGATATCGATAGCGATAAACTCCAAAGGAGACCGTGCTGGGAACAGCGTTAACTTCTTCGAGTACTTACGAAGTTTCACGTTATTCTTAGCGCACTCGGTGCAAGAGCGTCGTACTGCGTAGCAGTCCAATGCCATTGACGGCCAATAAAAATCCCTACGCAGGGTCAAGTATAGTTTTCGACCTCCTGGGTGGGCTCCTACCTTCACATAGTGTGTCATGACCAACACACGGTTTTGCAGCGAGTATGGGACCACAATTTGGGTATACGCTTCAACCAACCTAACCAGGTACCCCTGATCGTTAACCTGAAAAGGTATACGATCTCCTCCATTGAGACGAGCGCGAATTCGCGTACAAAACTCATCCGTTTGCTGTTCTCGGATCATCTCCTCGGGAGTGATGGGTACAAAAGATCCAGTCAAGGGATCCAACTTCTCAGAAGTGAGCAGGATGTCGTCACAGATGTCATCCGACAAAGATTCGACCCAACCTGCTTGTTCTTCCACCATAAAGCATGGTATGTCCAGATCGTCAACTGGTGCCGCTTCTGCATTTGTTCCCAAGCGGGAGAGTGCATCTGCCTGCAGATTCAACGTTCCTTTTTTGTACGTAACTGTGAAATCGAACTCCGATAACCTCAAGCGCCAACGCATCAAGCGTCCTGATGGTTCCGAGATTTCCATGAGCCATCGGAGAGATGAGTGGTCCGTATGTACCGTAAAATGGTTGCCCATAAGATATGGCCTCAGTGTAGTTAGAGCCCATACAACGGCTAAGCACTCTTTCTCCGAAACTGAGTAGTTACGTTCGTGTACGTTGAAGGATCGCGACCAGTATCCAATTGGATGTCTCACGCCGTCTTCCGTGACCTGAAACAGGGCGCAACCAACCTGGTGTGCACTGGCGTCACTGTCTACTTCGAATGGAAGTCCTAGCTTAGGCAAAGCCAAGATTGGCGGTGACGTTACTGCGTCAATTAATGCCGAAAAGGCAGACGCTTCCGCGTCACCTAGGGGTTCCAGTTGAACTGGTTGACCTTTTCTCAAAAGGTGGTTAAGGGGGGTCGCAATATCTGCGAAGTTCGGGACAAAACGCCGATATACATTACAAAGACCCAGAAAACTGCGGAGTTCCGTTTGTGTCGTAGGGTGTTTCGCTTCCTTCAGCGACTTCAAGCGAACTGCGTCAACTGAGAGCTTTCCAGGTCGAATGATATGCCCTAGGTATTTGACAGAATCTGTGAAGAACTCGCACTTCTTGAGTTTCAGCGTAATGCCCGCGTCCCTGAGGACTCTCATGACGTCCCGGACGTGTGTTAAGTGGTCATCAAGGTTATCGGAGAACACGATGATATCGTCAAGATACACCAAGCAGGTCTTCCACTTGAATCGAGCCAAGAGGATATCGATAGCACGTTGAAACGTAGCCGGTGCGTTGGTTAATCCGAACGGCATTCGTTTAAACCGGTACAAACCTTGGTGGCACACAAAAGCAGTTTTGTCCTTATCCTTTTCATGGATCGGAACTTGCCAGTATCCCCAATTGGCATCCAAGGCGGTGAACACTGTAGCACTCCCAAGCGAGTCAATGTATTCGTCCATCCTGGGTATGGGATAAACGTCTTTGACGGTGACCGAATTTAGACGATGGTAATCAATACAGAATCGCCATGATCCGTCCGCTTTTGGAACTAGCACCACGGGTGAGGCCCAAGCGGATTGAGCTGCCTCTATGACGCCAGCGCGTAACATCTTCTCAACCTGAGATTGCTCTTCTTCCCTAGCTTTGGGACCAGCCCGGTATGGGTGTTGGGAAATGGGGCTAGTACCTGGAAGTAGGTCAATACGGTGTTCCGTGATTCCAATTGTCCCAAGGGATCCATCCCACATGGGTGTGAACTCCCTCAACATTTCTCTTAGCTTACCTCTATGAGATTCAGATACATGATCAAAATTCAACTGTTCCAGTTCCTTGACAGGGTCTGTATCTTCCGTTCCTGGTGGCAACGCTTTACCCTCGGTGGGTGCCAGCGATTCGGTAACTTCGCTCGCCGGGGTAACCGATGCGGTAAAAGCGGTTTCCGCTGATCCCTCCCACTCCTTAGCATCGGTTATACCGAGAACATCCGCAACGGGTATCTTCGTCGGTACGATGGCAGCAGGGTGTGGGAGAGTGGTACAAAGGATTTGGTTTTTAGCTAACCACTGTCGGGTTGTGCCAAAGTTGGCGACCAAAACTCTGAATGGTTTGTCGGGTTCCACCGAGATTACTCCGTTCGCCAAAGCGAGTTGCTTTTGATCATACAATGATGGCAATGGTTGTACCACACGTAGATCAGACTGCTTAGTAGTTATGGTGACCCAAACTTGGGATTGCGCAGGGATTGCGATGGCATGAGCCACATGGAGCTTAGATGATACCGGGTCGACGGTTGGAACTTCCTGTGCAGCAGGAAGCGGGACGCGCTTGCGTGTAGCTCTCTTTAGCGGTTTCCTTACAATCGGTATTTCGGAACCATCATCCATGGTAACAACTCGAGCTCGAGGTCGAATCGCTTCAACAAAACGATCACAAAAGTCACAACCGAGTATCACCGGTGCGGCAATGCTTTTGCAAACCATGAAATCCACTTTAACCATACAGGTTCCTAATCGTACCATGAGAGGTATGTACCCAAGAGTACGCAACGGGTTATTGTTGGCATCCGCGATGTCCAAACCTGGACCATGACGAATTTCATCCCGTAGCGCGGGTGGCACCAACTCAAGGTGAATCAGGTTCGGTGCAGCTCCTGTATCCAACACAGACAACTGTCGAACCATGAACTGGTTAGACAAGCCAAGATCGGCATAAACTTTGTAGTTTCTCTTGGCTATCACAAGAACTCTTTCCGGAATACGGAGATTACGGGACCGTATCCACGGACGACGTAGAACCGAAAGGTGTTCTGAGCTCACGTCAGTTGTAGCCGCTATCCTTGAAAGGATTCTAACAGCTGGGGAGCGAAGCTGTGACGCCTCGGGCGCCTTCAACTTCGGCTCGGAAGGCGCCCCTCCCGTAGGGGAAACTCCTGAAGTCAGTTTTTCTGAACGGGGCTCACCGAATTCGGTGCGTGAACCCCGTTCGGGGGGCCTAACTGAACCCCATGCGTGGGTACTTCGCCTTGAACCTGGTTCGAAGGTGCCTGTGCCGGAACGGAGGGCTGAGCATCGTCTGTGTTCTGCAAAGTGGAATATAGTCTGTTCGCTTTGGAAACTAAGCTAGTTTTGGGGCTATTTGGGGCGCGCGAGGGGGTAGCAGAGGCTGGCACTCAAAAAATTAAGAAATTTTGGAATATTAAATTCCATTTCGCGCAGTTTAGTGCTTGGGTCCCCTAGTTTTTGTAGAGGTTCTACTTCGCCGCACCACCCCATTCACTCTTTTCCGCGACCCTCTCTCAAAACTGCACTCGTGCTAGTTTGCGTTTCCATTTTCTCCCATGTTGCAATGCCAATCGCAACTCATCCCACCTCAATCATCCCATCACTTCTTCCCAGTCCACACCACCCCCGCTATTTACCCATTTCTCGCCCATCACACGTTCCCATCCTCTCTCTCCCTCTCCGCAAACGTCATTTTGTAGAAGTCAGGTAGACAACCCTCCCCCTTCTCGTATACCCGCCTCGCCCCAAAACGGCTTCAAATCCCTCCCATCCTTCTCTCCTCCTGTCCCCTCAGAATCCCCTTCGCAGTCCGCGCTACCTCCACCGCACTCCTAAACCCAGTCACCACCGGAGCTCCCACTCCCTCCCGCGGCACCTCCTCCACCACCTTCTTCATCTCCTTACGCCTCTTCTTCAGACGGCTCTTCTCATCCC